>CANYCX011028927.1:0-31488 GCA_948193385.1 Breynia disticha f. nivosa | reverse complement strand
AAAACAGAATTATCTGCACTGAAATCACACAGCACAAGCTGATGGAAAGCAAGGCCATTGTTTCCTCTGCAAGTTTCGCTCCTCCAACTTCATTCAACTGTCCTCAACAAATCAACAAAAGGTCCTGTATTATCACTCTTTGCATTCGTTCTTGCCATTTTTCAACTTCTTTAACATGAATTATTACTGCATGCAGGCTTTCTTTGGCACTGCCATTGAGTGTGAATCCTCAACTAAGAGGGCATAATTCTAGTCAAAGAGTTAAATATTTGAGATCATGGTATGTTTAAATTAGTAGTTTTCAAGATGAAAATTGCTTTGGTGTAGTTTTAATAAGTTGGTTTTGTGTATTGATGTTCTGAAATGAATATATGCAGTCCAAAGGCAGTACAAAAGCAAGAAATCGGAGTTCCAACTTCAGTGCCGGTAAGAGTGGCTCATGAGCTTGTTCTAGCTGGGCATAGATATTTGGACGTCAGGTATACTGTCTGAAATTTCAGCTTTTATATAAGAAAATGGAAGTGGGTTTGTTCTTTATTCAAGTGTTTTGTTTCTGTTGTGTGGCTTTAATTAGGACGCCTGAAGAATTCAGTGGTGGGCATGTGGTGGGAGCTGTAAACATTCCTTACATGCACAGAGTTGGATCAGGTTTCATCCATGACTGAGCTAGATTCTTGAGATTTTCTGTTCTGAAAATTGCTAATCACATTTGTTCCTAAAAATAGCTTCAGGCATCACCGAATCACCGAACTCACTTTGCTGTCAATTTCTTGCATTTTTATTCACGGACAAAAATATAGCGTGACACGAGCGGATAAATTACATGTGCGAATTCGTTCTCGTCTGAAAAAGGCGAAAAAAACGATAGAGAAAAGTTAAAGTTTGGCCTTAAAATTACAGGAAGTCAGAGTCATGCTTAGAGAAATGTTGAATGTAGTACTTGAAGAGATTCTTCACTGGTTGATTGTTGCTTACTTCTTGACATAGGAATGACCAAGAACCTTAAATTTGTGGAACAAGTTTCAGAACATTTTGGAAAGTACGATGAAATTGTTGTTGTGAGTATCTGAACCTTGTACATAT
Source organism: Breynia disticha f. nivosa (assembly GCA_948193385.1). Classification (NCBI taxonomy): domain Eukaryota; kingdom Viridiplantae; phylum Streptophyta; class Magnoliopsida; order Malpighiales; family Phyllanthaceae; genus Breynia; species Breynia disticha. Next base: position 30,405 of record CANYCX011028927.1, on the reverse strand, counting down.
CTTTTTCTCTTCCTTCTCATTTCAAGCGTGTATGATTTTGTACTGTGGAGTAACATTTAACTTGACGGCTTAACAGGGCTGCAAGAGCGGGAAGAGGTCTATGATGGCGGCAGCCGATCTTTTAGCGGCGGTAAGTTCACCATTGCAATCTCTTTGATGCTGGTTTTGTCTTCGGTTTCATACATATGAACATCTAATCTTGTTAAGACATCAACCATCAATTAGTTGCATCATCATGTTTTCTTGAAACAGCAGCAAGAGTTACTTCTAGTGTTAGTCATGCCCACCTAATTGCAGTATTTCACAGCAATAAGATTTGTACTTTGTGCCTCTCACCCCTCTTTGTCTCTTTGCATCAAGTGCTTAGAACAGTTAAAGACCAATGTTATAAAAACTGAGGCTGCTGGTCAAACCGGCTGTTCAGTTTTATCATTCAAATTGGTTTGTAAGTAAACCAATGAAAAAACGGTGAACTAGCCAGTTCAATCGGTATGCAGATGAACCGAACGGATTTTAAGTGTTAAAAAAATAAATAATTTTTGCGTATACATTTATATATTTGCATTATTTTTAATTATCGGTTCGACCAGTAAGTTAACTACCCGGTCTCTTTTCCAGTTTGATTATGGTGATGCAACAAAAAAAAGGACTAAAACTAGCTTTTTATTTACGAATTTGTATTCATAATAGCTTCATTACTTGTTTCAGGGTTTTAGTGCTATTACAGACATAGCTGGTGGATATGATGCTTGGACAAAGAATGGACTTCCAACCAAATACTGATTGGTAATGAAGATAGCCTTATATTTCTGATGCAATAAATTTCAGACAAGGTGATGATCTGTACGACGCGATTCATCAATGTTCGATCTGAGCATAGAGCTATAGATCCTTCTCTTTTATCAAGTATATATATATGCTGTGGATAAAAATCCATTGAAGAATCTGTATGAGCTAAATTTATTGCTAAATGTAAAGACTAACAAGATATCATTTTTGTAAAGGAACATAGATAAGTTCTGTAGAAGAGAGTAGATATGTGTCCAAGTTGTTAGGCAGGCTTTATGGACTTACTCATCCTTCCAACTTGGCTGTACCAAACAGGAAAGAGTGTAATATTCCCTTGAAAATTTGCTCTCTTGTCTAAAGAAATAGAAAAACGTAGGTTTGGTGTGATTGCTTATGAGCTGTAAAATTACTCTTTTTGTTCCAAAATAGATGTTTTAAAAATATTATGTTTTCAATAAAATATTATAATAATTAATTGAATATTAACTTAAGACATTAACTGTATTCTTAAATCGTGTGTAAGATCATAAACAACGTTTATTTTGGAATGAAGGGAATATAATTCTTCTGCTTTGCTCAAAACGGAAGCTCTGGTTGTGTTTTAGAGGTGGAAAGTTTCAAACTTCAAGCTCAAACAGAAGTGTTAGGCAAGATTGAGCCAAGCACGTTCTTGTCTTCTGACATTTCTTCCGAAAGCAATTAAACATGCCGCCCACATCTCTTACCTAAAACCACCCCCTTGTTCCAACCATTATATCACCTTGCATTGTCCAGCAAGAGGAAAAACCAGAAAGAAATGGCAAGAATAAAAAGCTCAAAAAACTGGCTCCAAAGAGTTGGCAGAAAGTTTCTCAGATCATCTCAGAAAGACATCGATGTAGTCCATTCAAATGCCTGCATGAGTCCGCGTGAAACTCAAGGCGGTGAGGCTGCAGAAGGTACAGCTTTTCACAGGCTGAAGCGAGAAGTTCCCAGGAGAACATTGAGTGTTGAAGATGTGGCAGCCATGAAAATCCAAGCAATCTTCAGGGGTCATCTTGTATGCTATCAAATTAGTCAAATTTTCATTTGATATGTCTGCAGAGTATTAGTAATCAAAAACCTAATGGAAAATTTTGATGTTGTGTGGTGATGATGAGCAGGCAAGACGCGCATTTAGAGCACTTCGGAGCTTGGTGAAACTTCAAGCGTTGGTTCGAGGTGCATACGTGAGGAGGCAATCAAGACTTGCTCTGCATTGCATGCATGCTCTTGTTCGTTTGCAGGTCCTAATTAGAGCCAGGCAGCTCCTTGGTAAATGCAGTGATGACTTCTAACTGAAATGACATCATAATCACATGGATAAAAATGTTCAAGAAAAGTTCAAACTAATAGTCTATCTGTCTAAAATTTTGCAATCAAAAGCAACTATTTTGATCGGACAAAGGCAAAAACCTAGAAAAAGCAATTGTCTTAAATTCAATCTTCGTTTATCATGAGAATGAGAGCTTTACAGTTTTGATAATTTTAGATCAGTAGAACATTGTGGGGACTGGGGGAGGGCAAGAAACGAAAGGGTAAAACCAGAAAAAAGAAAACGAAAAAAACCGAAACTTTTTAGACGACCAATTTACAGTTAAAAAAACAAGTAAAAATAGTCAGATGATTCATCAATGGCTCTCCTCTGCAATGTTAATGGTGGTGGCCCCTAATAAGCGACGAAAAAAAACCACCAGATGATGATTTATCTCTTCGACCCTCTCTTTCATCTCCGGCCTGGTCAGCAATAGAATTTAGTTTTTTCTTTTTTAACAAAATCAAGATTTCTTATTTAGTCACAGGACTAATACAATTCGGTACCTCCTTGGCGATTTGCTGAAGGATTTCTATAATTTTAGAGAAGTCGGGTCTCTGGGTTGGGTCTTGCTGCCAGCACATCTCGAGCAATTCTGCGAACTTTGGATGAGTGCGCTTGGGAATCGTAGGGCGCAGACCCTTCAAAAATGCTTAGCACAGTTATTAAAAATCAGAAAAATTGTATCAGTTTTTGTTAATATGGAAGAATTTGTATACCTTTTGCACTACGCCTACTGCTGCCTGCAATGGGGTTAGGTACGCGTAAGGAAGCTGTAGTTCCAGAGAAGATTGAACTTTTTTTGTCAGCAACAACGTGATTACAAATAAACAAAGTGAAAGTAATCCAAATGAAATTAATCCTGTTATCAAGCAAATAAACCCAGTTTTGAAAAAGGGGCTTACTTCTCCAGTTAGAAGCTCCCATAATACAATGCCAAAACTAAAAACATCTGCCTTGTGATCATACTTCTTGTGTTCAATTACCTTATCATCCAATAAAACCATTGTTAGCAAATGCATAATTGCATGCTTCTGTTAGAACAGAGAAACCATATTTATCTCATGAAGGAAAATGGGGATTAGCTGGTAATAATTACTTGGTAACTGTGATTTGGTGATAAACCTAAATAAATTCTATGTTTTGCAACAAACACAGATACCTCAGGAGCCATCCAGCGGTATGTTCCAGTTTCAGCTGTCATTACTCCTGATTGAGTTTGTACTCTTGCAACTCCAAAATCAGCAACCTTAACAACCTGCCAAATAACCAAGAATATTTAGCGTGAATTATCCAACCTATTTTCTTAATTTAAGTTATGAAATATAAAGAAGTGCTTGAAATGTTCAAAAGTAAAACTTAGCTAAGTCACAGAGAAACAAGTTCAGTTATAATCAAGTCAAACAAACGGTACAAACATAAACATAAAGTGAAACATATGTTTTTGAGGCTTACTTCATTTTCATCCATGAGAAGATTGGCAGTTTTCAAGTCCCTGTGAATTATATTATTTTGATGCAGATAATTCATTCCCTTGGAAACATCAAGAGCTACTTTGATCAGCGATGGAAGCTTAAAAACACCACTCTGTTTGTGCAGATAGTCATATATACTTCCTTTAGCCATGAACTCTGCAAAGACGATAAGGAAAAAGCCGAGTAATTTATCAGAGGTTATACTTCATTAAAACAGTAATGGTATCAAATCTACAAATTTTTATAGTCAAAGGGAAATAAACCAGCAGACTGATACAATACTATGTAGCGGTGATAAAGATGTACCAGTCACGATGCACAAGTTTGGAGGTCGGGTGCATGCACCCATGAACTGTACAACATTCTTATGTCGAATTTTCCTGCAATTTGCTCAAGTTTATTACAGAAAACAAGAGAAAGTTAATGAAAGAGATGAAGAATTAACAACTAGGAAAGAAATCCTAACGTGTAAAACTAGAATAGAATGAAGACAATTATTGAAAGTCTGGACCAATCCCATATAGAATCATCAAATTTTGGAAAATATTCCCTTTTCTTTGATCTTCAATTTTATCAAGGGAAGTCACGTATGAACAACGTTGACAAAACAAGAAGACTCCCAGCACAAAAAGCAATTCCTATGAATAATGGAAACCAAGGATGATTTCACAATTTCTCATGATACATTCATAAAATGCTAAGAAAAATGGAACTTCAATATGAATGGGAACAAAATAATGCAAGCTCCTCCGATATTACAAATTGCTAATCGATATATCAAAAGTATGCAAATGAAAATTATAAAAATTGAAATTTGAGAACTTCGAACCTCATAATATAAACTTCCTGAGCAAACTCTCTGAGCATTTCTGAATTAACTCTCTCAGGTTTGAGCATTTTCACAGCCACTTCTTGGCTGCAGTACGTGCCTTTGTACCTGAAAAAATCAACTGATCATCAACTGAATTTTACAGGGTGCCCCAACATCTATTCCTTCAACAAAACTTACAGATCACCGAAGGATCCAGATGCAACTTTATTCCCAACATTTATTTGACTGGTATCAATTTCCCAGACATCAATTCCGTCACTAGGTATCTCTATGCAATCATGAAGAAATTCAGTTTTGGTTTTATCCACACAGTTGACAGCAGAAATCGAAGACTGGAATGGAGAACGATCCTGCAACATGAAAAAATATTACGGCAAAGCAAGGTATTAATGTTTCAGATCAATTGATATGACAAAATATTCAGTACCACTCTCGAACCAAATAAAAGTAGAGACACTTTAATATGTATTTCTAAAGATATGCAAATGACAAACTACCTTAGACTTCATTATTTCTTTCTTCAAAACTCTCCTTAGTTCCTCAGTCTCCTAAAATACGCGATGCAATTAGTTTAAGTAGTACAGGTGTAGGAAAGAAAATGTCATTTTCCTACCATGACATCACAGAGGCCAATAATTACTTAAGCCAGATAGTAATTTATTTGGAGATTTTGTACCTCCTCAGGCCAGCCATCAACAACAAAAGCATCCAAAGAAAATCCATCAACCGTTGAAAAGGCATGAGCTTCTTGAATGTTTAACCCAACCTCTGCAAGTAAGGAAGTCAACTGGAAAAGGGAGAAAGTTACTAACAAGTACTTACGGAGTAAAATGAGAAAGAGAGAAAAGTTTAGTTTGAGCATCTTTAGACATGCTATTGCTCGAAAAGTACTTTTTTATTAGTGATTTTAGAACGTATACCCTCTGTACTAGCTGAAACAAATCAATATAACACCTCCGTGTTTCTGCCAAACAAAAATATATTACATAATAATTGGTCAAGAATCATTTTTCTCTAACAATTGATATATTTTATGCATGTCATATGCTATTAATTACCAACCTCACTGAGAAGCTTTGGCCTGTCAACCGTTGCAAAGGTGATTTCATGCATGGGCCTGCAGTATGACAACTAGAATGTCAATATCTTTCCATTAATAGTTGAATGACATGGTGTGCTTAGTTTATGTCTAGAAAACAAAACAATTAATTGACAGATATGCCACATGAAAACATAGACCTAAACTCATCACCCAAAAAATGGATTAAAACAAATAAAAAAGGCATAGGATTTGAACCAATTATCCTTAATCATATATTATAACAAATTGTCTTCTAAAATTTGTTACCGGAAAGGATGTGGAGTTGGATTCACTGCACTGTCTCCATCCTCAACAATGTATCTTTGAGGATGAAATGCAAACCCTTCTAAATTAGGAGATGAACCAAATGTAGGTGGGGGAAGGACCCTAACAGAGATAAAGAGAGAGGCAGTAACAAAAGTCAAACAGATATCATAGAAAATAAACAATTCCCAAACAACAAAGCAGAAGCAACAAAGAAATTGAGCAAGTGATCTCGCAGAACAATGAATAGGGAAGAAGAGAATAGTTACACAATCGACAACAAGACAATGAGTGTACCCCAGTCTGCTTGAAACATAAGAACTCTGTGCATCTTCTTTCATTGCATTATCAGAATGGACAGAATCATTGGACTTTCCATCAAAGACGGGATACACCTACATCAAAGAACAATTAGAAGATATTCCTGAATTAATCTAAAAATTTAAGGGTTTATTTGAGGGTGACTGCAAAATCATTCAGCAATCAGCATAATTTTTTAAAACTTGACTCACTCTTTCTTCTTATGCACCACTCGAACCACATTACAAATGAGTAAATACAAACCATCAATAAACATTCACCTGCACGAGATGAACTTCAAAAGCAGGTCGATTAGCAGGATCTTCAGCCGATTGAAGCAATCTCTTGTGGATAAGCACATCCTCCGCTCTCTCCACATTGACATCCATCGCATATCTACACATCATCAACCATGCTCACCAACTAAAACTAAAACAAACAAAATAAGTCTTTAACAGAGTAGCAGACGCAGATTGACTAATTCCACAACCAAAAAAAAATCCGCACATCTTTTTAAAATCACAATATACTGAAATATACAATAAGACAAAACAAACGTAAATACACAACATAGAACATTTTTAACTGAAAAACGCAAAACTCGTGCGTTATAGTAATTCTTCAAAAGCTTTGCAGAACAAATTCCTTCTAGAAAATTATATTAAACTAGCGGTTCGCAAGCATTTTAAGGAAGCAAAACACAAAAGGCAAACAAAAAGCTCAAACTAGGAATCTGTATCTCTCTCTCTCTCTCTATTATACTTTTATACTTTAAGTGACAGAAGATTCCACGTCATTACTATTCTCAACAATCACAACAAATTCAAAACAAAATTAAAAAAAAAAACTAAATTAGAATCGTACCGAGCCGGTAACCGATTAAAATGAAGCCAAAGCTGATCATCAAAACCAGGAAGATTCAGTTCTTCATAATTAGAAGCTTGAACTCGCTTCAAAACCTCGTTATAAACCTCAAGCTTTTGTCTCTGATGTCGAGGATTAACTTGCGATAATCCTTCTATAGCTCTACTTCCACAACTCTCAAGGTCCTCTTCAATCGCCATAATAAAAACAAAAAGGAAAACGATTTTGATAAAGGAAATGAACAGGAAAAGAAAAACAACAGAGACAGTGTAAAACGACGTAGGATTGTGTCGTGTTGTGTGTGAATTTGACAGCGAAAAACAAAGCAGAGTATTGTGCGTGGGGGGAGAGGATGGATGGTTTGTGTGTTATGTGGTTCAAGGAAGCAATATGCGTTTTGTGTGTTGTGTACACGTCATCATTGGGGTCCACACCGTGGTGGTGGGGTCAATCAGTGTGGTAGTGTAGAGTGACGACTCTTTATTGGATAAATGAAGGGTAACAAACTTATACTATTTTTGGAAAATTCTTTGGTGGTCCTTGTATTTTCGGATTTTGTCTGTGTTTGTCCGTGGATTTCAAAATTAGCGGTTTTGCTTCTGTAACTCTTGTTTTCGTCTAGAATTTTTAAAGAAAATAGCTCAATTTTCACTTTTTGTGTGAGGAATGAGCGTGAGATAGATGGTCACATGGAAAAAAAAATTTGTCAATAATGAATTTGAGAGTTGAAAAGTGTGTGAGTAACAATATCTACAAACTACAGCACAATTCTAATATATAGGTCATGAAAACTTAAAAGGAGCTTCAAATATCTTCAAATAAAATCATAAGAAACAGAACAATCAATTAAGCAACTAAAAATCAACAATAATTGACAATTTATAAATTCACATACATACATTAACACATATTGCCTTTTATTAATTAAACGCATTAGAGAAGAGATTTAAGTGAAGGTAAAGTAATCTTCACTCAATCCAATTCAACGATATGTTGTATTTGATGAGACATTTTTTTCTGTTACAATTTACTAATAGCGGCAGGAGTTATAAAGTGGAATGAATAATACTAAAACAAGAGGATCATAAGGTAAATATCTAAAAATACAAGCACCTTCAAAAAATTTGCCTTTTTTCCTTTCTCTTTCCTTTTTAATCCTTTCTAAATGTTTTTGTCCATCGAGCTTCATAAACTGAATATGTATCGAAATTGCCAAAGTTTTTATTATTACTATAAAGTGATGGTTACGTTGTTGAGGGTATAATTCGTACAAACAAATTTACTTATAATATATGAGTTGTTTTGATTCGAACCATTAAAAGAGATGATTTATTTGAGTGGATCCAAATTGGAACTCCGTTCGTTTTTAAATGTTTGTTAATTTGGGGCTTTCACATAAATTAAAAAAATTAATAAATATGTTATAAAATGAGTTATTTGTCCTTCTAAATAAAGTAGGTGTTAAACAAAAGAAAGAAAAAAAAGAATTAATAGGAGAATTGAGAGGCATTTTAGGTAAAATAATGATACAAATGTTATTAAAAATCTTTAAGAAATAAAAATTTAACGATAGATTAATAAATATTAAGAAACAGAGTGAGTCTGAGGTAATAAAAGGAAAGAAATGTGTTGGGAGAAGCAGGTAAAGGGTTGGTAAATGATATGGAATTAACACTTAAAATTATTGTTTTAAAATGTAAACCGATCCGGTAATTGAATGAAAATTTAGTAATTTGGTCATTAAATTAGTCTAAATTTACACCAAGGAGCAAAGAGTGAAAATATATTAAATTCGGTAATAAAATTCATTAATTTGAGCGATCAGAACAAAAAACTGATTAGTTGGATCGGTTTACATAATTTTTGAAATATTTAGTTTTTTTTATCTTTTCTTTGTAGTCAATAATTTAGTGATTAAACTAATAATTTGATCACCGATTGTCAATTCGAATTATTCAGGAATATTCAGTATTATTCTCATTTGATTTTCTACTTGAGAGAGATTGAGTTATTTTTAATGAATTTTAATATTAAGACTACTTGTTTCATTAAAATTAGATTATATAAAACAATAATTACATTTTACTACTCAAATTAAAAATTAAAATTTATTTTTACTATATTTAATAATTACAGTTTATTAAATCATTAAATCTTATCGACATAATAAAATTTTCCATTCTTTTAGGAATAATAAATTTCATTTCAATAAGATTTCTTGTAGGCAAAGCAAAGAGTATTTGGTAGTATGCACTTAAATGGTTGATTTTGTCCAATGTGTTCAATAACTATTCCATAACTAGAATAGTTTGTGCATCTACACGTTTTCTTTTTTAGTAAGTATTCTGAACACTCCAGACTAATTTCCTTTCGAGTCGGATAGGACTGTAAGGGCGACAAAGCTCTCCCAACCGAATTTTAACGCAACTGCGTATCCAAAACTCGAGCTCGAAATCACTGATTAAGTTAAAACAGTTCCACCACATGATGCATCTAAACGTTTCCTAAACACATCATTCAATGCATTCGTCCAAAGAGCTTTACAGTTTTTCATAATAACTATGTGTCGATTTCTCTAGTAAATTTTATTTTATTTTATTGGAGTTAAATTGATCAAGAATATTTTAAAATATATTGTTAAACTTTTATTTTTAGATATATTATTTATTATTTAAAAAATATTTTTTGTCAAATTAATTATATTCACATCTTTTTAATATAAATTTATTAATTCAAAATATTTATTTTTTAATTAAAATAACTCATTAAAATAATGATAATATTGTAAACTATATAAAAATTGTTACTTATAATTAACTTAATAATTAATTTCTTATTCTCGTGATTATACAAAATTATTATCAATTTGGAACAACGGTGGAGATAAAGGGGACTGAGGATGCGACCACCTCGTCTCCTTTTATAATACTGTTCATTTTACCATTTTTTGATAATAATATTTTTTTTTCTGTCTTCTTCTGTATTATTTTAAACTCATTTATTTGTCGCTCTTTCTTGACGAAATTTCTAAACCTTAACTGATTTGAGACAGAGAGTGTTACTTTTCACATTGCTTCAACATATAAACCAGACCACATTTTCTTCTACCCCTCGTCCGTGGGTTCAGCGGTTAAGGCGTCTTACCCCTTTCTTTGTGATCGTGGGTTCGATCCTCCGTAGCGGCGCTGGGGGAATCATACAGGTTCTAACCTGTCAGTTCGCCGGGACTAACCGAAAGACGTCTCCCTGCCCTTGGCTTGTGGGTTAACCTGACACCTTTCCTAAAATTTACTGACAAAAAAACCACATTTTCTTCTGGTTTTCCTTTTCTTTGATAAGTCAATTTCTTTCCCTTCTTTCTCAACATATACAAAACATAGGCATTAATAAATCAACAAAACACAAACAATTACAATAAAACCACAAAAAGACTGCTTAAAACAAACCTTAATTAAACTTGCAACAGGCATGAGAGAAAAAAAACTATGAAAAGGCATTGAGATATTGGCACGGCTCAATCAAACCGAAACTCATCTGTTATGGTCTGAGTGAACCAAGCCAATATCGCAATCACGATTTCACGTACACCGGACGCAAAGTCTCAAACCGGCCAACGTGGTCGCAAAATGTAATGTTGTAAATGGAGAAAGAAGGAACATAAGAAGAGAGATTGTAAGAGGAAGAGAGTGAGGAGAGGTTGGAATGTCTTGCAAGGATTTAAGAGAGGAGAGGAAGAGGGGCCTCTGCAATAGCATTTAAAACACATTACTACCAAACTTCAATGTCTGGTCCACTGCATTTAAACCTATTATTCCCTCCACCTCTCCTTATTTACCATTATGTATCCATTTTTTAAAAAATTTTAAGAAAGGTGTCGGGTTAGTCCACGAACCAGTATGTTAGAGTTTGTATGTCTCACTTAGAGCAGCTACAGAAACAGCGATCGAACCCCGCACCCTCAGTCTGCTGGTTGATTTCCTTTACCGTTGAATGCACTGACGAATGGTACCATTATGTCTCTTTTGCTTCTTACCCAAACTATCAATTTTTTATCCGACAACACAGTGTGTCAGTATATATTTACGATATAATACGAATGATCCGAATTAAATTGTACATTTGGTAGAAAACAACACAATACAAATATGATGCATTTAATACGAATAAACAACTGTATTTTTTTTCTTAACATAATTAGTAAAAATCAATTTAACGGTTTCTACAACAGCTAATAGAAACTTCAAATTAAGACCTAATTAATCAAGTAAAGTAGTGTTGTGTTGACTCGTAGGCACTCAAAGTAAACGTGTGGTTAACCAAGTCAAGCAGAGTTGACTTGTAGCAAAGCAGACACTCCAACTAACCCTCTTTCAATTACTATGTAATAGGGTTCAGACTACGCATCAGGATTGTCGTCTCTTTGTTGTATCTAATTTTATAATTCCGCTCAATAATGGATTAAAAAAGGAGGACAACCGCTTTCTCACCCTTTTTTTTCCTTCCGTTGTTCCACCTTTTTACCATACATTTTTATAGTATCGTTCCATTGCCGTAACACGCGACACGTAACATTGTTTAAAAATTAGCTCAAACATACTTTTGCGACAATTTATATTTGAATCTCCAGTTTTATTACAAATCAATACTAATTTCATCAAGTCTTCGAAACGTAGAAAGAAACTGTGGGCAAAATTGTCAAACGATAGAGGGAAGTTGCAAGCAACAAAGGATGGGCGATGATGGTGATAGTGAGTGTAATGGTGAGACAGGAAGACCCAACAATATTAATGAGGGAATCCTTCTCTCTCAGATGGACAGACCAAAACATTAACACCCCAATATGGTACCTCCTTACACAGCATTAATGTTTCACAATCAGCGACGGATCATGATCGGCCGAAGCTCCCGCCGCGTTTTATTTTTGTGGTAGCGTCATACCGAAGTTACTGGTGCGATAGAAATATCGCCGGTTAAACTAAAACAATCTCACGTCAATTAATGTACGCGCTCGGTAGTAATAATAAGGCTTGACGGGCGTGAGCACAATGCATGAGTAGTCTCGATCGAAATCCAAGAAGTGGCGTGAGATGTTGGTGTGGGGTTTCTTACAAGCAAAAGCGACTGTTGATAATTAATGGAGTTGTTTTGTCATGTAAACATGAAGACAGAGACAAGAGATTCATAAATAACTACAAACTGAAGAAAACAAAAACAGAAGGGGTTGATTTGGGTTTGGGTTTTAACGTTTGTATGTAAGGTTCTTGTAGATGCAGATGTTCGTATACAGAATAGAACCACCTACTTTGTTGCCATTATCAGTACGCCTATTATTTATTTTTAAAATTATTTATATTTTTAATACTTAAAATTAGTCCGATTTATCGGTTTTTTACAAGTTTAATATCGATTTACTTATAAATCTGTCCAAATAGTAAAATTGAACCAAATCAGCGAGTAGTTCATCAGTTCAATCGGAAGGGTCGGTCCGATTTTTATATCGTTGATTATGAATACAAGTATTGATCTGCTTGTTTCCTTTTTCCGTGTCTACTTTTATCGTTCCAATTTGTTTACTGTACATTAATCTGTAACGCGTTTTATTTGTCAACTTATCGTATTTTTTTCTGTACTATTTTTAACTCATATTTTCGTATTTTTTAAAAAATTTCTGTATCCACCACTAAAGAAATTTACACATTTGGCAAAATCTATGTATATCTTTCCATATATGATATATTTGAAAACATTTATCTATAATGCCACGTTTTATTTCCATTAATACCAGAATATAAAAAAATATATATTATAGTTGAGGTAGTAAAATAGGAATAAGTTTAGTTGATGTAGCAAAATATGAATAAGCATGGTAAAATAGAAACAAGAATAACTAAGATAGTAAAATAGACAAATCAACTTTTTTAAGGTGGTATCCATATACTTGTTCTAAAACATACTACAAAACACACGACGGCCGAAACCGCACATTCTACCTCCTTCATTCGTCAATGATTCAATGGCATGAATCTTATAGGCAGAGTAAATAACTAGCAATTTTTTATATGTTGAATCTTCATGGGCGCTTTCAAAAGCCAGCTAGGAATGTCAAAGTATCCTCTCTGTTAACGTTAAGAACAAGGAGGAGATTACTCCAATGCACATAATTGCCTAGTAAACACTTGAATTAACCCCACAAAACACTTATAAATATCAACTTCGATACCTCTAATCTAAAGAAGATTCATTTATATTTTTTTATTTCTTCAGTTATTCTCTCTATGAATTACACTCTGCCATCAGGGTTACTCCCAAATGAAGCATCTGGAGAGTGGCTTAACAAGGCAGACAATGCATGGCAACTCACAGCAACAACAATGGTGTGTTTACAGAGTGTTCCAGGGCTGGTAATTCTATATGGAAGCATGGTAAAGAAGAAATGGGCAGTTAATTCCTCATTCATGGCTCTTTATGCATTTGCTGCAGTCCTGATTTGTTGGGTCCTATGGGCTCATCACATGTCATTTGGGGAAAAGATGGGTTCTGTAATGGGGAAGATAATGGGAAAACCTCACACAGCACTGTCCCAAAGCTTCCTCCTTCAGGAATCTCCAGTTGGTCGGTTCCCAATGGCTGATTATGTGTTTTATCAATTTGGATTTGCAGCCATAACTGTTGTATTGCTTGGTGGGTCGTTACTTGGAAGAATGAACTTCTATGCATGGATGTTGTTTGTTCCATTGTGGCTCACTTTGAGTTACACCATCGGTGCTTTCACCATTTGGGGAAATGGATTCCTTGAAGCTTACATTATTGATTATGCTGGGGGTTTCGTGATCCATCTTTCTTCTGGAGTGGCTGGTTTTACTGCTGCTTATTGGGTAATTAAGACATGCCCTCCTTCATCTATGCTTTTGTAAGTCTAAATGATAAAAATGGTGTCTTGTTTCTTCTCCTAATATGGATTTGTTTTTGTAGACTAACTAAACTTGATTGTGTGTATAGGTAGGGCCTAGGCATTCACATGACAGGCAACAATTTCCACCAAATAACATAGTTCAAGTGTTAGGAGGTGCAGGGTTTCTGTGGTTAGGATGGTCAGGTTTCAATGGTGGATCTCCATTTGCAGTTGGTCTCACTGCTTCACTTGCCATCCTCAACACTCATATCTGCACTGCCACTAGTCTTTTGGTGTGGGTTTCATTGGACATGGTTGTCTACAAGAAAAGCTCCGTCGTTGGTGCCGTTCAGGGAATGATCACTGGACTCGTCTGCATCACACCAGGCGCAGGTTAATTCGTAATCTATCTCGTCAATCAATGCCAATATGTCCCGAGTCAAGTAACGTTGATTTGTCCTAAACTCCGACTCGTATATCTGTTGATCATCCCGAATCTAATCAAAGAATTTAATGTGCAGGATTGGTGGAGCCATGGGCAGCTACATTGATGGGAATAATGTCAGGTTCATTGCCATGGTACACCATGATGGTTCTGCACAAGAAATCAGCATTCTTCCAGAGCGTGGACGACACACTGGCCGTCTTCCACACACACGCAGTAGCCGGCGTTCTGGGAGGAATCCTATCAGGAATGCTAGCCAAACCCAACCTTCTGAATCTAATGTATCCACACTCCACTTATCACACAGGCTTATTTTACAGTTTTGGTAATGGAAAAACCATGCAAGGGCTTAAACAAATGGGTTGGCAGATCATAGGAGCATTGTTTATCACAGCATGGAATGCAACAATAACGAGCTTGATTTGTGTATTAATTAGTCGAATTGTAAAGCTAAGAATGAAAGAAGATGACCTTGAAATTGGAGACGATGCAGTCCATGGCGAAGAAGCCTATGCTCTGTGGGGTGATGGCGAAGGAACGCCAAAAGTTTTACGTCTTCATAGGCATCCTAAGCTTCCCTCCTTCTGTCGCAGCTTAGTTTGATTTCCTGCGAGAAATCAATCAGCAATGGATATTTATCAATAAGATTTCTGAGTACCTTGTGATTCTCCAACGAATATGCGTTGGAATTTTCTCGTTCCAATGTCCACATGTAAATTATCAGTATTTTCAAGTTTCGGGAAATTACTATCAAAACGGTTATTAATTGTGCCGATAATTTTTTCTATCAAACATTATTACTTATGATATAAACATTACAAAAAATGAATTCATGTGATGTCTAATCGTGTATTTATTGATCGTACTGCACATTTTTTAAGCAACCGACCTTACAACCTAAACCACCTTCTCTTTTAAGCTTAATCTTCTTTCAGTTTGGTGAATTCAACATGATAATTGAAAAATAAAATATAAATCAAATCTATGTAAATTTTAAAAGGGACTAATGATCAAGTATGGCTTTCAAATGAGAGATTGCATCTTCCACACAATAGTAATGAGCAATCAAACGTTACCGTTTTATAAACCAGCGAGGAGTTTTAGCAAAAGTAACAAACTGAAAGCCTGAACTCAAACCTTACAACAAACACAATCACCTGCTTATGTTTACTCAAAATCCATGATTATGTCAATACAACAATAATGGTTTCTCGAGGACTGATCCAACCAACAGCGTCATCTTGAGCCTCACGAGGGAGGAGAATAGTAAGGCGATATCGACCTGTCCCTCCTTGATCTTCGACCGTAGGGTGAGTGCTTTGGAGAATAATCGCGACGACCCCTACGAGGAGAACGCCTTGGAGACCCACGGTAGTAATCATCACGCCTTGGAGACCTATGGTAGTAGTCATTACGCTTTGGAGACCTACGGTAGTAGTCATCGCGTCCCCCAATATATCGATCACGATCACCCCCACCACCACGAGAGCCTTCTCAAATTCAGAAATTAAATCAAATACACTGTAGTTCGGCCGCAAATGGACAGGTGGTCAGAACAAGATATGCATAAAAGGTGTTATTAATAATTACCGTAGTCCCTATTGCTTTTCAATCCAAGATAATGCCCCGGTGTTGGAGTTCTTGCTCGCTTCCTCCTTGACTGAAAAAATAAAGAAGGGTTTAATTCTACATATCAACACAACGCCTCTCAACCTCACAGAGACAAGCATTTGTTGTAGCAACAAAAACACTTTAAAAACCTTGCATATGAAGTGTTAATAAAGACTTTAAACCTTGTATATATGATAGGGAAAACTGACTAAGAACTATTCACGGTGAGAAGGGAAACCAAAAAAAATTGGGAAAAAAATAACCACCAGGCAAACTAACTGGTGTTCATCAAATAACTGCCAGTATGAAATACCATAAAGCCTGATTAGAAAGTTGTTGCTAATGTCCGATGATTAGTTGATAGTTGAAATTGAATGCTGAAGTTGTATAGTTGTTGAACAAAATAGTTGCTATGTTAAGTTGATCACAAGCATTTTGAAAGCCGTTTAAGCTGGCCATTGATCAAGCTGTTTCACATTAGTTGAAATGGGTGAACTCATCATCTTTGATTGCTGCCAACACAACTGATGCAATGTGTTCTGAATATAACCAGAAAACCTTCACGGTAAGAAGAAAAATTTCCAATAAAAAATAGTTCAACATGCACAACCAAGTATGCTATCATAATATCACATTACCCTCTCCACGGTTATGCATCGACCCTCCAGCACTGATTGGTTGAGATACTTAATGCACCGGTTGGCATCTTCAACAGAATCCATTGTAATAAAGGCAAAACCACGAGAAATGCGTGTACGGGGTTCAACAACAAGAAAACAAGAAGCAACCTAAACATCAAAGTAATTTCTGTTAAAAAAGTTATTGACGACAATGAGACGAAGGAATCAATAAAGCAAAAGAGCAACAATTTCGAAATAATTGCCAACAATGGACCCACCTTTCCCTCCTTGGAGAAATGTTCTTCAAGATCTCTTTCTGTGACCCTTGTAGACAACCCAGTCACATAGAGAGTATTTCCAGGATTGGAAGTTTCACCTCTATCACAGTTAAGAGAGAGATAGAAATAAGCCATACAAAGATGGGAATTAAAATGCGTAAATACTAAATAGATTAAAGACTTAAAACATAAGCGCACACAATATTGTGGTAACCAACCTTCCACGGCTTCTGGATCTTGATCTACATAAAGATAACCACCAAATCCATACAACAAAAAACAACAGACAGCAACCTCAGCAACAGAAAAATCTCTAAGCATGATGAAGAAACAACAGAGAAAGCACCGCAATACCTGCCATGGCTACGAGATCGTGATCTATACCTAGGCCTAGACAAGGACCTAGACCTAGACCTTGACTGCTCTCGCCAAGGTGAAGGAGATCGTGAATTCCTAACAAAACAAACACATATAAGCACCAAAAACAAGCCAAATGATGTAATCAAAGCTGCGTAAATCATAAATCCATCAACCATTCCCAATTCAAACTTCTAAGAAAATGCAATTAATCCAATTCCACAAATCTCCAATTACATTGTTCCAGTGACAGCAAAGCCAATCAGTACTGAGCTCTAAAATTTCCGTAAAATATCGATCACGACCATAACAAACAATAAACTCATAATGAAGTTTATTAAATACAATGCATACACTACAATTCACCTACATAACCAGTTAAATTAAAATCAGATAAACTAGAAATTAACAAGCATTACAAAAAACTGACCTTCTATCAGGAGAATCCGCCTGCAAAACATAATAAAAGAAAAAAAAAAAGAAAATGAAAAATCACATAACCAGTTGGCGAATTAAACATCAAATCGGACAAACATGATTCAAGAGAATAGCTTTCTAACCATGTTTCAGTAACAGCCGAGTAATCAGTATGAGGAGAGTTGAAATTTAGGGTTTCGTCGACCCTAGCGAGTCGCAATTACAAGGAATAAATGTTTTGTCGTTGTGAGATGAGAAAACAACAACGTGCGTGTTTTTCGTAGAGTCCTTTTTGTTCGCAAATAATACGATGTCGTTCTGTATACGGACTTCTCCTTTGCTTTTTACCATGTCGTTTGAAGACTTTACGAGGAGTGAGAACTGGAAGGGGGTTTGAACTTTAATAGATAAAAATAAGACTATTTTATTTCTATTTAAAATTTAGTGTTTCAATGCATTTGTTGTTGTAGTGTTAAAAAAATAAATATAAAAGAATTTTTTATCTTAATTTTGAAATAAATGAGATTTCTTTAGTTTTTTGAGAGAATGAAATTTAAAGAGAAGTAATTTAGGAAAAAATGTATTAAATTTTTAAAAACACACTTAACTATGCACGCTAAGTCAAAGTGGTGGGGAAAGAGAGGAGTGTGGTGAAGGAGTGAGAAATTGGGGAAAAAGTCGAAACGAAACTAACAGAGATTGAGATATACTCTATGCTGCGAACCGGATTCAGCCAGTACAAAACAAAGTCTTATTGAGGTCATGAAGACGGACAACGCTTTTAGCCTGCCTACATGCCTATAGGGTTGTTTTCAATCTTGTACTCTACCAACTGATAGGTTAATTTTGCACTAACTTAATTTCCAAAAATTTGGAAAAAAAAATAGACGGAACGACACCTGTAAACTCGAATAGCATCGTGGCATACCTTTTACCATTTGATCCCTCTATTAGTCAAAAAAAATTGTAAAAAAAATACATCATGGGGATTAGAAATATCACTATTGCTTTCTAATTGGATGTTTTTGCATTAATTGCTACTTCATTGGAACAAAATTTTGAGTATAAAAAAATATTTATTTAAGAATAGAAAGAGTAGTATGTGTCATTGGTAGAACATTTATTTAAGAATAAATTTTAATTTCACTTGAATAGTTATTTTTTAAAAAATATTATTATTAATATTTGCTTTAGAAATAAAATTTATTAATTTAAAGATTACGGACCCTTTCGTATATTTTGAAATATTTTTATCAATGAAAAATCCGAAAAATAATTCTAATGCTTCTATTTTGTATGTTTTTTAAAATTTTATGAACAATGATTAAACCGAATCAAGACCAAAATATGCATTTTAATTTAAAAAGCAATATTTTATTTTCGGAGGAGAGAAAAAAAGGTGTCAACTTGTCTCGATCAAAAGAATAGTACTATAGATGGTAACGGGATCAGGATCTCTGAAAACCTCTTTTCTCGTCCCTGACACCAAAATCCCAAACCCAAATCCATTCCCGCTTCAGTTCCCGTCGAGGATGATATTTTGGATAACATCTCTGTCTCCGTTGAGTATCGGAGATTCCTGCGGGATCCCCAATACCTACTTTAATACTAAATTTATTATTTTTTTTAAATATAAATATATATATAATTTAAATTTTAATAATTAGAATATAATATTTTTTAAAAAAATAATTATATATGTATATATAATAATAAGAATAACATATGTAATATAAATATATAATTAATATATATAAACAGGTATGGATACGTGTATTACCCTAAGGAGACGAAGATTCCAGTTGGGTCCTCAATGGGAACGGAAATTTCCCGCTGAGATGAAGGGAATACCATACCATCCCCATCCTCGATTTTTCTAATCGAGAAATTCAGTCCTCATCTCTATATCAGTTAAATTAGGGATTCCTCAGTCAAAATTAGGGACGTGAACGGGCTCCCCACGAGTATGGGGTTCAATTGTATCCGTGCTCTTACAGCACGAATGAATGAACCAAAAAAGTAGGATAAAATAAAAAAAGTGGAAATGACACGTCACCAGCACGTTCATCTCCGGGAATATCCAAATACAAATTGAACCGCGTGCATTCCACACGACTCATACACCAGCCCCATTTAACAAGCTTCCACTTCACCTACCCCCGCCTCTCCTCTATCTCTCTATCTAGATCTAAATATCTAAAACTTCTCTTTCACTCTCTTTACCTCGTTTTATTCTCTCCATGGGTACTAACTTCGTTCTCTTCAGTAGTTATTACTCTACTTTCATCATTTTCATTAATTTATTTATTTTCCATTTCTTATTTTTTCAGCTCAGAACAATCCTTTTAGCTCGATATTGAAATCTCTTGAGAAACGTGACGGAGGTCATTTCGGGAATTATTATAGTTTACCTGCTCTCAACGATCCTCGAATCGGTCTGTTATTTTTTTTTGTTTATTTCATTTTCGTTTAAAATATTTGAATCTTATTCGATACGTCAGTTTTCTTTATATTTGTGAGATAGAGATTCTGAATCTCTTTTTGAATAAGCTTAGTATATTCTTCTTTTCATTGTAAATATGCTTAGATATCTAGAATCCATAATTTCTTTCTGTTTTTCATTTTTTTAATTTTGGAGCTTACTTGTTACTTTTTCTCTCTATATATATAACTGCGTGTGTGTGAACTAGAAATTCAGAATCTCATTTTATATGAGTTTTGTGAGAATATTGTTATTGATAATGATTTGTGTCTGATTTAAATGAGCTTATTTATTACATCAATTTTGTTTGATAATTTAATCAGAAATCTGGAATCTCATTTTGAATATGCTTTAAATAAGCTTATTTTTTCCGTCATTTTTATATACTTATGGAATTAGAAATTTAAATTTTCATCTTCGATGAGCTTAGAAGTTAGTATGATGATATTAACAATGATTTGTCTGTTGATTCAGATAAGCTTCCCTACTCGATTAAGATACTTCTGGAATCCGCGATTCGAAACTGCGATGAGTTTCAAGTTAAGAGAAATGATGTGGAGAAAATCATTGATTGGGAGAAAACTTCTCCCAAACTGGTTGAAATTCCATTTAAACCTGCTCGAGTACTTCTTCAGGTATATATCAATTTATTCCACTTTTTTTTCTACTTTATAAACTCTTATAATGATCAAAATTTTAAGAGCTTTAAGGGTTTGTTTATGCGCTGTTTGTTGTTTGTGTTTGATTTTGCTGTTTAATGTAAACGTTTAGATGGTAGTGTTGACTAATATTTATGATTGATGTTCCTTGTGCGTTGAAATGTTTGTTACATGCTTTATAAAAGTTTGTGTATGCTATTTGTGATCAATTTTCATTGCTTATTGAAAATGTGTGAATGATGTTTTTATTCTCAGGACTTCACTGGTGTTCCCGCTGTTGTTGATCTTGCTTGCATGCGAGATGCGATGAACAACCTTGGAGGTGACTCTAATAAGATCAATCCATTGGTGAGTATATGAGATTAATTTGTTTGTGTTTTATCATTCGTGTTGAAGAAGTGGTAACTGTAATGAAAATGTTTTTTGTTGTTTGGTGATTGAATTTTTTGTTGGATAGATTGTTGAGTAGTTTGGATGCTTTCTTGGATTGAGAGGGAATATTTGTGCTTGCAGGTACCAGTGGATCTTGTGATTGATCACTCAGTTCAGGTTGATGTTGCAAAATCAGAGAATGCAGTGCAGGCAAATATGGAACTTGAGTTCCAGAGGAACAAAGAAAGATTTGCTTTCCTCAAGTGGGGCTCAAATGCATTCAATAACATGCTTGTTGTTCCTCCTGGATCAGGAATTGTGCACCAGGTACGGTTGTGTTGTTATCGTTGCTAATATCAAACATGCTACAAATTTGTTGTGTGATATGGTATGAGTCTAACAAGATAACCTGCAGGTAAATTTGGAATACCTTGGGAGAGTCGTGTTCAACATGAATGGTTTGCTGTATCCTGATAGTGTTGTTGGAACTGATTCGCACACAACCATGATTGATGGTTTAGGTGTTGCTGGATGGGGAGTCGGTGGTATAGAAGCAGAAGCTGCGATGCTTGGACAGGTAAAAGAAAAAACTGATCACAAATCACATTATCTCTCTAAATGTTTTGCCAGCTTTTTAGTTAACCTAAAGACTAAATATTACACACTCCTGAGGTGTTCTCTAATTGCATGCTCAGCATTCTCCATAACCTTCATCTTAGACACAGAGGTGTCTAATTTTCTCTTTCAATGATTGATGATATGGCATTTCTTTTTCTGTGCAGCCCATGAGCATGGTCCTTCCTGGTGTGGTTGGGTTCAAGTTAACAGGGAAATTGAGAGATGGTATAACAGCTACTGACTTGGTATTGACCGTAACTCAAATGCTGCGGAAGCATGGCGTTGTTGGAAAGTTCGTGGAGTTTTATGGTACTGCCAGAGTTGTATCAGTGATTATCTTTCCTATATTATATACTTTCAATAGTTACCAACTTAGATTCTGATTTTATGTTTGCTCTTGTACACAGGTGAAGGTATGAGTGAACTCTCATTAGCTGACCGTGCCACTATTGCCAACATGTCTCCTGAGTATGGTGCGACCATGGGCTTTTTTCCTGTGGATCATGTAACTCTTCAGTATTTGAGATTAACAGGCCGAAGTGAGGAAACGGTAGGACATTATATCACTTTGTTTGTTTTTCACCTAATCATTTATTTTCTAATTGTAAATCAAATAACGTAGGTGTCTATGATAGAGGCCTACTTAAGAGCAAACAAGATGTTTGTGGACTACAGTGAGGTAAAAAGGTTACTTTTGCTGTCTTTTGCATGTATTCTTCCTTTGAGCTTATTTAATGGTACCAATGAGTTTCTCTGAATACATGGATTCAGCCCCAGATTGAGAGAGTTTATTCTTCATATCTGGAATTGAATCTTGAGGATGTGGAGCCTTGTGTATCAGGACCCAAAAGGTAAAAGCTCATACATATTTCAAATTTCAATTTGTTTTCAGTTTGGAACTTGTATTGGCTCAATCTTTGTCATATTCCAGTCTTTTTTGTTGCACGACTTATAACCAAATTTGTATGTTGTAGGCCACACGATCGAGTTTCTTTGAAAGAAATGAAAGCAGATTGGCATGCATGTTTAGACAATAGGGTTGGCTTTAAGGTGAGAATTTTGTTGATTTTTTTTCTTGAAATTCTACGAAAAATAAGTATTGCCTTCTGCAAGTGTTATATCTGTGTAAGGCCCTGAAAGCTACACTAGTTAGTCATCATTTACATGATGGTCATTTTGGTCCTTCAGAATGCTGCTGTGTGGTTCATACATTGCAGTGGAACCAATAAATGCAAATAACTTATGATTTAGTTCTTCAAACTATCAAACCTTGGAAAACTTATATTTCTGGCTTGTATCCCAGGGCTTTGCTGTACCAAAGGAATCTCAAAGCAAGGTTGTAGAATTTGATTTCCATGGAACTCCAGCAAAACTTAGGCATGGTGATGTTGTTATAGCTGCCATAACTAGTTGCACTAATACCTCAAACCCTAGTGTGATGTTAGGGGCTGCTTTGGTTGTGAAGAAAGCAGTTGAAGCAGGACTGGAGGTTGGCTGTTTTTCCTTTAGCTAATGTTTTATGTCCGCTTATTTTAACTGTACTGATGGCAACAAAGTCAAGATTAATGCCGAGTTAATTGCGAATTAGTCTATTAATAGTGTTAGAACATAATATATGCATAAAATAGCGACATTGTTAATTGTTTATCAGGTGAAACCATGGGTGAAGACTAGTCTCGCTCCAGGTTCTGGTGTTGTGACCAAATACTTACTGAAAAGGTATTTTTGAATTGTATCTTCTTATTATTTTTTCATTACATAGGTGATATATTCTAATTTTCTTCCACCTCTCCAGTGGCTTGCAGAAATATCTGAATCAGCTGGGCTTCCATATTGTTGGTTATGGATGCACCACATGTATTGGAAATTCTGGAGATATTGATGAAGCAGTGGCATCAGCTATTACTGAAAATGGTTGATTTGTTTTCTCACATCAGTAAGAATTTTTTAAGAGAAATTTGCTAACTTTTACTTTTTACTCAATTTAGATTTAGTGGCAGCAGCTGTCCTATCTGGAAATAGGAATTTTGAGGGACGAGTTCATCCCCTAACAAGAGCTAATTATCTTGCTTCACCTCCACTTGTGGTTGCTTATGCACTGGCTGGAACGGTAAATCTTTTGAATGCTTCAAACATTCACATTTCATATTTTTGCATCTGTCAGACATTATTGGCTGCCTGTTTTGTTACTGAATCCTGATATATTACTTCTTATATGTGTAATTTTGGCATAATGCTACAGGTAGATATCGATTTTGAAACAGAACCAATTGGTGAAGGAAAGGATGGAAAGAAGATATTTTTCAGGGATATTTGGCCATCTAATGATGAAGTTGCAAAAGTGAGCTCGTTAACTTGTGATATTTTGATTTGTACCTCCGATGTGACAAGTAGATCAGGATTCTGACCGCTATCTTTTTCTGTGGTGTGCAGGTTGTGCAATCAAATGTTCTGCCCGACATGTTTAAAGCTACTTACGAAGCTATCACCAAGGGAAATCCCATGTGGAACCATTTATCTGTGCCATCTGGCACACTCTATGAATGGGACCCTAAGTCAACTTACATTCATGAACCACCTTATTTCAAGGGCATGACTATGTCACCTCCAGGACCACATGCAGTGAAGAATGCTTACTGCTTGCTGAACTTTGGCGATAGTATTACCACAGATCACATCTCCCCAGCTGGCAGCATTCACAAGGATAGTCCGGCAGCTAAATATCTACTGGAACGTGGTGTTGATAGGAGGGACTTCAATTCTTACGGAAGTCGCCGTGGTAATGATGAAATAATGGCAAGGGGTACTTTTGCCAATATTCGCATTGTTAACAAATTTTTGGGTGGAGAAGTTGGACCTAAAACAGTTCACATTCCTAGTGGGGAGAAAATGTCAGTTTTTGATGTTGCGATGGTAATATCAGCTACTTAATAACCATTGCAAATTGTTCTACTGAGAGTTCGATATTCTTATGTTGGTTGTGATTATATCTTCTATGCCTTCCTTTTTGTGTTACAGAGGTACAAGAGTGAAGGCCATGATACCATAATTTTAGCTGGTGCCGAGTATGGAAGTGGAAGTTCTCGTGATTGGGCTGCCAAGGGACCAATGCTACTGGTACAGCGAAAGCCGTTTGCATTTTTAGCATCCAATTTTCAGATAAATGCAAGAACATATATTAATCTCTTAAATCTTGTGTTTGAACAGGGTGTAAAGGCAGTGATAGCTAAGAGCTTTGAGCGAATTCACCGCAGTAACTTGGTGGGGATGGGTATCATTCCATTATGCTTCAAATCGGGAGAAGATGCTGAGACACTCGGATTGACCGGTCATGAACGATATACAGTAGATCTTCCGATCAGCGTGAGTGAAATTAGACCCGGACAAGATGTCCAAGTGGTTACCGATAACGGCAAGTCATTCACTTGTACTTTACGATTTGATACGGAGGTAAGAACAGACACGGCGTTATATTGGAGCCTGAAGCATCATGTTTCTTGTTTCTAACAGAATTCTGATCATTCCAGGTTGAACTTGCATATTTTGATCACGGAGGCATTCTGCAATATGTTATCAGGAATCTTATCCACGCGAAATGTTGAATCAATCAACAAATCAGCGTACATCTGCTGCCATGCTGACCAACGAAAGGATTAATAATAATTAATAATCACAAATCATCGAGAACTGTCAGATTTGGTGCACAGACTGATACGAATAAGGACAGAGGTGGCTTTACTGTAAGTGCTGTCATTATTAGTGTATTCCTATGTTGTAATGTCCCGGCATTTTTCCTATGCTATTCGATTTTTCATCATAATTGAATTTTTCAACATGATTACAGTTCAAATTTCTTTTGTGATTGCAACTTCAAAATGTTCTGACTTTTCAGTTCGCAATTTTTATGAATCATGTTGAAAATCTCTACAGATTTATATAAATCAAAGATTTATTTAGTTTCCCGCGCGAACCATTTGTTGTATACAACATGACGTTGGTGAAAATTGAAAGCAGTAGTCGTTTACGCGCTACCAATACCAATTAGAGTTATGAATTGAGAATAATTTGAGGTCTTCTGGCAACTCAATGACAATTAATGGTATATTTTTATTTTTTTGGTTGATATTAGTGTGTTCATTTTAGAAAATACCCTATGATAATTTTGAGATGGTACGAATGAAAGCTATTATTTCAGATAATAATTAGAATATAAATAAATTAAATAATTTTTTATATTAAAATTTGAAGTTTAAATTGATATTAATATTATTATTTATTATAATTATGACTAATTATAATTCTCACAATGATATAAAAAAATAAAAAAATCTTGATTTTATAAAATAACAAATATTTTAAAATACATTAATTTTAAAAAATGAACAGTTTTTCAAAGTCCAAAAAAGGAATGCTATATTACAACCTCCTACACGTACGAGGTATATCTCAACAATGAATTTGAGAATACTTTCTCTCTAAACACCATTTAGAAGACAAATTTTGATTTCGACAAAAGCGATTTAGTAGAAAAAGATGTCAATATACCCTGTAAACCACATAGTTTATCATGGAACAACACATACATTATCTCGCAGTTTCAGAAAGAGAGAAAATCATCTCTCAGTCAGAAACACAATTTCTTTTTTCAACTAAAACTAAACAAAAATTTGGAACTATTAATAAATGATGAAAGTGAATCTCCGTCAGGGCACTGGAAATGGTAAAACTGTATGGTAATTTACACGCCAACTTGAAGCTCTTCGGTGTACTTACACAACAAGTATAATCGTACCAATACCTGCCACAAGAGAAGAGAAAAGAGGCGGTTTCATACAGGACATAAGAAAATTAAAGCCTACATCAAGACCGGGAAGTAACAAGGTCTGAGGTTCGAATCCGAGCTCCGCCTTGTGTATGTAAAAATTGGGATTGGGAGAGTCACCCGCGTTCCGCGCCCGACAGTTCTCGAGAGGGGGAACTTGCTATACCGCTCCACCACACACCCTTTTTTTTTTAAAAAAAAATGACCATGAGGTAGCTCCTTATACTGCGAAAACTCGTCCTCAGAAATCAATAACATGGTTGTTTTATCCTAAGGTCGAAGACCAGTCACTTTAAGAGGGAAATAAGTATCAATCTACTCAACAAAAGAAACGTTGTGATAAGATACTGGGTCTACCCTTTCTTTGTCAACCAAAACTCAACTCACACTCGTGCATAGAACGGTCGTAACCAAGGTTCAATGGTTGGTCGAACACCCTTTGTGAACTGACCACTCTTATTCAAGATAGTAGGAGGAATAACCACGATTATATATTATATATTTTAGCTCTCTTTTTCCTATGTGAGACTCCTATCAGTATTGTTGGTATGTGGGCACAACAATTTTAGCCAACAAAATATGAGCATATAAAGTTTATTTTGAACAAGAAATAAATACCTTTATGGCTTCGATTTAGACTTTATATTCGCTCACACGCATCCATTTCGTGGATGACCATTTGTTGCCACTAATTACGGGGCAACCACCTGAGGAGAATAAAAATGGATATCATCAATAACTTAAAGCTTCAATGTTTATAAATAGAAATTGCAGATGCATGAGAATGAGCAGATGATCATAACGTGCGTATCTGTTTCATGGATGATGCTCAGGAACTCTCTGTAGTCAGCATTGACAAGGCTAAGATAATAACTGCATATAGTAATTGACATAAGTTGGCAGCTCGAAACTAACCGTGCAGACTTGAAGGATCTAGAGAGGCGTCGGGTTTCATGCTCCAGAAAAGTAGAGCGTCTCCCATTTTAGGTTTGATAGAAAGCCCCTTTTTGCCACATTCAGATAACTCATCCCACCAAGGCACTGCACTAATGTTCCCTTTGGCGGCAGGGAACACTGTCTCACCCCCTTCTTCAACATCTGAGCTGTTTAACATAGTAAAGAGAATAATAATAATTACTCATAACCTTTATGAATTTTGTCCATAAATTTCTGAGACGATTTTACTCACAGGTACATAAGGACAGTAGCTATGCGTTGACCCCCATTCTTGGTGCTGAACTCATCCATAAAGTAGTCAAAGTGAGGTTCATACTTCTGCCCAACTTCGTAATGCAGAACTTGAAGTCCTTCACCATGTTCTGTACATTATTTTGTCTTCAGATGCCATTGGTAAAAGCTATAGCAATACATGATAATGTCGATTCATCATATAGTGAATTAGTGATTGAAGTTAAGATACATCAGTTAAAAAAAAAGCCACATCCATCAGTTTTCAAATCTTATATTTTGTTAATGAAATATTTATAACCAAGTCAAATAACTGATCAAATAACTTAAATGAACCTGACTAGTTCAGCTAACTCGAGTTTTTGAGAAATTCATGACACTTTCTAGCAAACTTTGGACAATTGCAAAGACATGACAGCATCGAAACTTTATCCATAATATTGATAAGAATGTGTGTGGACATTAGAACTTATGCAGGAAATGGATCCAAACTCTAAATGAGAAATCAAGTTACTATAAGGTATCCAAAGGAGAAAAATAATCTCTTTCATGCAAGTTCAAACACTGAATTCTCGTTCCTCTCCTTCCACGGAAGCTACAAAGTCAAAGTCTGGTGCAATAAATGATCATTTGCATCTTTTAACCATTGGTGCATATACATAAGCAAAGAAAATTATTCAAATACTAATTAGAAAAGAAACAATAAACATTAGACAACTAAAAGTCGCAGAGACAAATAGGGAAAAAAAAATCCAATAAAACTGCATACCTACAGGTATGAAGGTAAAATCGGCAATCCTTTTCTCAATATCACGAATAATCTTATCGCGACCTCTGGGTAAAAACGTTCCAGAGCTAGTACGAACTCTGCAAACCAAAATACATATCAACTAGCAGAAATACTTCCTAGAGAAACACATCTCACAAAATTCAATCAACGAAATTAATTCCGAGATTTCACAGATTCACAACCACCTGCTATCCTTACTCTTCCCAGTTTCACTATCAACAACAGATGACTTCACCATATGAGGCTTCGCGAGATCAATTAAATACTCACATTCATCTTTTGACTGTTGAAAACAATCAAACATAACAGGTCAATAAAAGATCATAAACTTAAACTCACATTTCCACATCAAAATCAATCTTTTCTTTTAGCTGAAAAATCAATTTTTGTAGACCCAAATCAACCTTCAACAACACAGATATGTTCATATAATGAAAAATAGAGTTGTCAATTCGTATTAGTTATGTCATAACTGTGTCGTATTATTTTCTATCAAATATCATTACTTGTGGCACAAACATTAAACAATTGAACTCGTGCTACTCGTATCATATCATAAACGTAATATCTACTTACAAATCATGTAATCATGTTATCGTATTAAAAATTGACATTAAAACTAAACTCCACATTTACTAGCTGAAACCACTAAAATCAATCCTCGCTTCAATCACATTATAAACAGATCAAATCAAATCAATTCAAAAATCGCACAAAAAAGAACTAACCAAGAAATTATGATAAACAAAAGCACGAGGCTCCCATGAAATAACCTCAACCCACTGTTCTCCTTTTCCTTCATCACCATCGCTACTGCAATCACACAAAAAAAACACAAACAGACAACTAATTACAAAAACACCACAAATACACAAATAATTACACAAGTGACACAAATGTCAAAACACACACACCTCTCAATTCTATTGTGAACAATGTTGCTAAGATCATTGGCCTTGCGGGACCCACTGGAAGTACTACTAGGCATAGAGAGAAAACCTAAAGCAAGAAGAATTAAAATTGCGAATGTGAACATGACGAGCATCGTTAAGATTAGCGTTGACGACGACGTTTTGCGCGATGGGAATCGAGAGTACTTTGGTTTTGCCATACTTTCCAAACAGAGAAAGTTGAGCAAAAATTGCGAGATCTGAATTGAATCAGAAATGGACCAGATGTTTGAGTTCAATTTAATTTCCTGTGATTGATTTAGTTTCGTGTTCTTGATGAGTGTTGTGTTTCTGTGATTAAAATGTGTTCGGAGCGAAGACTTTCGGGCTTATATATGTTTTATTTTCGGAAAATAAATCATTTAGAAAAATGAATCGTAATTAATTTTATAATAACATTTTAATGCCTCACTTGGTTGGGGTAAATAGACTAAGGAAGTATAACTTATTGGGAAATAGGAAAAATAGGCTCGCTTGGTTGAAAAATTGGTTTCTACTTCCCGGGAAGTGAATGTCTCAACTTCCCGAGTATAAGGGAAGTCAATTCCCTAGCTAAACCTAACGAAGTACAACTTCCTTAAGAATTCATTTTTTATTCTAATATTATCTCTGTTTTCTTTAAATAAATTCAATTTTACCTATTAAAATTTATATAAAAAATAATATTTCTTCTCTAATATTTTTTTTCTTTTCATCTACATATGGTTTATAAAAAACAATATGCAAAAAAATTAATAAAATATATTTTTATGGGTTTAACTATGGATGGTTCGTATTAATAAAAAAAGTGAAGTAAATCTCAATTTTGGTCTCTAATATTTTCTTTTACCTTCATATGGTTTATCAAAAATAATATGCAAAAAAAATCAATAAAATATATTTTTTGTGGGTTTAACTATAGATAAAAAAAGTGGATTAAATCTTAATTTTAGTTGTAGTAATTGTTCAAAGTTGTATTTTTTACTG
>CANYCX011028540.1:0-13284 GCA_948193385.1 Breynia disticha f. nivosa | reverse complement strand
TGGGCCGAGACTAATCCGGTTCGGGAAGGAGTTGAGGGTTAAGGTTCATTTCCCTTCCAATCGACGTTGCGGGGGATCGAACCGTGGTCCGCCCTACCATATTCAGCCCTCATTACCACTGAACCAAGAGGTCGTTGGTTCACCAAGTGATACTTAAACGTCTATAAAGAAGCCTCCCAACATTCCCAACAAACCAAAACATATTTGTAAATGTGAAATTTTAGAGTGAAAATTTTAAAATTTTCTCTCCTAGATTAGGATGATTGGTTGAAACTTTCAATGAGTTTTGGGTGCAAAACATCGCTCAAATCTCGATGCGCAGTGTGTGTAGAAATGAGCTTGTTCTTAACGTAGTTACGACGTTATTATGCTGTGATAAACAGAATTTGAGGTCTGTAGTCCAAACCGTTTTATTTATTCAATTATATATATATATATATATAAACTGAAAAATATTTATTTTCTATTATACTGTAAATGTGTTTTGCTTAATGTACACCATTTACGGAAAAACTTTTTTTTTCACCGACTAATATTTTTCATTAGAGATATACACATGAAAAGGCATGATTGCCTCTGGAAACTTGATCACGTTATGTACCTTATCTATCCTTATGTGAACCTGGAGTGTGAAATTCGCCTACCCTTGTTTGAATTCATTCAAAGTTTGTTATCAAAAACATGATTACCCTCACATGTGACATCTAAATTCATTTGCCCAAACATGGGATCCTACCTAACTGTACCTTATGGAACTGAAAGAGAAAGTACTAAAATTCAAAAAGTGAAATCAAGTAGTAGTGCTCTATATTCTTTCAGTCCTATTCTGTGTGCCCATTCATTCACAGTCTCTTTAGACTTTCTCAAATACTGTAATCAATATGAGTGAAGAAATAAGACTCTCTCTCTCTCATTTTTCTTCTTCTTCCTGCGTTGCACTCATCTCTTATTTCTGCCCTTTTGTAATTATGACTTGTTCTGTCATCATTTCTATGGAAAGCCACTCCCGCTTTCGCTTCTTCCTTCTATTTAACTCTTTACTTTCTCTCATAAACCATCTCTTTCTTTAACTGATAAAGCCCTCCCCTTAGACTACAAGAAAATTTGTATGCATGGGTCCTTCAAAATTTATGATATGCAGGAGGAGAAGATTGTCAACAAAGTTGAAGGAGAAGAAGATGAAGAAGGACATAGAATTTAAGAACTTGAAGCTTTACTTGATGAACAAAAGCATCATTGAAGAGAACGAGAAGCTCAGAAACAAAGCTCTTTTACTTCTTCAGGAGAACCAGAGCTTGTCATCTCAGCTTCAACACAAGTTGGCACTTCCTTTAGTTTGAAAAAACAAAACATTCCATTAATTTATATAATACCTACAACTACAACCCTATAGTTTATATATATTTAGTATAGAGAGAAGGAAGAGTAGCTATATATCTTTGTTGTTCTTCGTTCTTTCATGAGTTTCTGAGCAGTTGCTCTCTCATCTTCGTTCTTTCTTGTTCTTGTTTCTACTTCCTTAATTCATATTATGTTTCTTTCATTAATAAAATATTATTTTTGCATGGATAACCTTTTATAAAATTTAAGCAATAAGTTCTTTTTTCTTTCATTAATTATTTTGAAGTTCTAAGGTTTAGGTTTGGGGTGTAATTATTTTCTTGTGACTGTTGTCAAAATAATAATAATCCAGTATTGACTAAAAGCAATAATTAGTCTAATTTTACTGCATCTATCATATCTTATTTAATAATATGTACATTATATAATTAACAAAACCAGTAAAAATAGGTTAATTGCTATCCAGTAAAGGACCATATTGTTGTTTTAAAATTAAAGGTTGACAAATAATTACGCTCTTTTTTTGGATGGCAAGATATTTAGCCTTTTCAATTATTAATTACTACTACTACATGTGTATACTTTTTTTCAAGCATTAATTTTATTATCTAATGTAGACATGGCTACGGTTCATTAACCGTCGATTACGGTTTATAAACCACCAGTTACGGTTCAAGAAAAGTTTAAACCTTAACCTTAACCTTCTAACTATGGTTTATGACGATTCAGACACGGTTTCGATTCAAGCACAGTTTAGAAAGTTTAGTCAAACGGTTTAAACGGTTTGGTCAGACAATTACAATTTTATGATTTGAGCGGTTTAATTTTTTCTTTAATAAATATTTTAACTTTAACTTAATCGAATCAAACACAATAATTGTTTAATAAGTAACTAAACACAGATGTACCTGTTTTCAAATTTAACAAAATAACTTTGTTAATTAAAAGAAATAAAAATTTACAATAATTGCAAGGAATAATTGATTGAAATATTCTTAAAGAAAATACATAAAATTACATCCACTAACTATTTATTATTAAAAATACATCAAATGTTTAATGTTAAACTTAAATTAGTCAATTTACTGCTTGAGAATTGAAAATAATGGTTGAACCGATGGTTCAATGATTTGAAAAATTTTAAACCTTAACCGTAACCGAAATGCCATGGCTTATAACGTTTTTTCACAATTCCAATTTAGACGATTTTAGTTTCGATTTTTTACAATTTGGTTCCGATTTGTTTCTATGGTTTTGATTATTTTAGCCGTGTCTAATCTAATGTACTAATTACAAATAATTAATCCGTTTCAGTTAGATTAATTCAATTAATCTTTGATCTAATTAAGTTATGTAACTTACGTCACAACAAGAAATCAGGGGAATTATCACAAGGATTGAGTGGAATTTTGACGATAATTTTGTCAAACTTCTACGCAAACATGTCGACGTGGGAAAAGTCGACGCAAGATATGTTTACGTCGACCGTCGACGTAATAAATACAACGTCAAAATTCGACGCCAAGCTTTGCCGGAACGGTGACCGGAGGATAACGTCAAGTAACGTAAAACTTAGCGTCGAGTTTCGATGTTAAGATAGTCCGGCCAGCAGCTTCAACGTCCGGCCGGTGAAGTGGTTTACGTCGAATGTCGACGCTAAATATAACGTCGAAGTTTGACGTATCGTCGTAAAAAAATAAAAAAAGATATTTTTATTATATTATAAAAAATTTAAAGAAAATATATAATTACAAATTATATTAAATAAAAATGTTATGTAATGATTTATATTTATAAGATTTTATTTTATTAAATTATTAAATTCGTTTAATTAAAATAATAAATATTGATATAAAAAAAGA
This sequence comes from Breynia disticha f. nivosa, assembly GCA_948193385.1. Classification (NCBI taxonomy): domain Eukaryota; kingdom Viridiplantae; phylum Streptophyta; class Magnoliopsida; order Malpighiales; family Phyllanthaceae; genus Breynia; species Breynia disticha. Next base: position 10,081 of record CANYCX011028540.1, on the reverse strand, counting down.
TAATTAAAAAGAATAATACTTCCAAGAATTATGTGTTAAAAATTACAATAAAGTGTAAATAAATTAAATTAAACAATAATATGATTATACCAATAATATAAATGAAAAAAATAAGAAAAATAATATGATGAACCTACAAATAAAAAAACAAAAACAATTAGTTATTTATATAATATAAATGAATAAACATAACTTAAGAATGAAAGAAGAATAAGAGGAGAAGAAATGAGAGGAAATGAGAGAGATGTAAATGTGTGAAGCAAATTACCTTAAGTTAACAAATAAAACAATATGATAAACTTACAAATAAACAAACAAAAACAATTAGTTATTTATACAATATAAATGAATGAACATAATTTAAGAATGAAACAAGAAAAGGAGGAGAAGAAATGAGAGAGTTGTGAACTTGTAAAGATTGTGATAGTCAAAATATGAATGAGTATCTATAGGGTAAGTTTAAGAGGGAAAAAGTAAAAAGTTAGGATGGAAAATTGAGGAGGCAAGGAGAATTTGGTGGAAAATTGAGAAGGTTAGCGTCGAAATTCGACGTAATATTATGTCACATTTTGACGTAATATTACGTCGAATTTCGACGTATTATAGCTTCCACATTACAGCCCATTTTTATTCCTTATTCGTAATTTTTAAATACGCCCTAAACAGAAAAAAAATGCATTCATATAATAAAGAAAGTTAACCAAAAAAATTAAATTAAATTTTAGAAGTTATAAAAAATAATTATGATTAGAAATTTTACTAAACAAATTTATAATACAATTTTTTTAATAAAATAATAACAAAAAATATACTACAAAAGCGAGTCATCATCACTATCATTAGCCTCATCGGCCAGTCCAGCTCGTGACAATGATGGCGCACTCGTCCTATACGTTTGCATCCACTCTGAGACTCGTGCATGCTGAGCATTCATGTCCGACTGCATCTGCTGAAATTGTTGTTGCTGCTGAAGCTGCTGCTGCATGTCATTAAAATGTGCCTCGAAAGCAACATTCATCTGAGCCGTGCGTGAAATGTGAGACTCTGACACGTAATATGCACGTGCATATGTGCCAAGACCAAAAACAGAACTGTCTGGTCTAACACCTCCAACTGCCTGAAGGAATGAAGCTCGTCGATCCTCTTGAGGAGGCTGTGAATCAGGAGTAGGCAGACACTAACTCAAAAGGTGTTGATACTGTGTCTGCAAAGTACATATACATCATAATGTAATAAAAGTAGACAAAATCGCATAAATAGCACTGTAAGTGAATTAAATTGAAAGGTTGTATTTATACGTACATGTATCTGCTCAGAACGTATTCTCAGGTGCGGAACACCGGTGGAACCAATTAGAAATTTCATTAAATCCACGTTCTGAAATTTGATTCATTGATTTAATATTCAGCAACTCACTAGCCGCTACTAATTGTGTTACCTCACATCCTTCATACAATGGCCTACTTGCCAATCTTAACATGTCATAAATCCTTTGTGCTTTTGGGTTTGGTTCCTGAAGAATTGTAAAATTCCCTTCACTTTGGTGTTTGAAGACTCCTTCAGGAGCACTGGCAACTACTATTTGTGCAACTGGCTTAAAATCAACTTGATGAATATTTCTTCTTCTAGATGCAATGGAGTTGCATATGAACTCGTTCCCTTGTACTGTGCAGACTGTTGCAATGCTAAATTAAATTGCTCTAACGTTTATCCTTGATATCTCCAATGAAAATAATCTAAATAAAACCTTTCGAATACAAATGTTTTTTTACCATAACCAGTTGTAATAGTTTGATTTGTCGCTTTTAATGTATGGACAAAAAATTAAGTTTTCATTCTTCACAAAAATATCTGTCGAGATGCAAAATTCTACAAATTGTCTACCCCAGCAATGAACTCATAGTTAAGTAACTCATCAATTAAACGGATATACATCCATTCCCTCATATTTTTAATAATAAAGTTTGTGTCAAACTTAAAATAATTTAACAATATGTTAACGATAAAGCTACATAAAAATATATTATATTTATCATGAACACATAATAATTAGTCTATATATCAATATATAATTATTAAAAAATTAAATTATAAAAATACGCTTAAAAATACAAACTTACAAAAATACTTCTGTTCCTTGTCTCGCGAATATCATCGTTATAGAATCTTATACAACACACAAATTGTGAGACTCATTTTTTAAAAACTCTTTTCCCTGATTAAACAATATAATAAAAGAATTGATAATAAAATCAAATCTCAAATAGAGGAGAGAGAAACAAAAATGTTCATATACTAAAAACATTCAGCCCAAAACATAAATATCGTATAGTTTTTACAGCGGAAACGGAAATAAGTTTGAAAACGTTTCAAACTCAAAATATGAACATTTACAAATATGTACAAAAATGTAAAAAACTCAAAAGTAGAAGCAATCAAAACATGAAGCTCGACCTCTGACGATATCTCTCTGGTGTAACATCACCACAGTTCTGATCCAGTGGCAGCTATCTGCGTCTTGCGCATCATTTAGACAATACAAACAAAGGGTGAGTATTTCTCAATACTCAGTAAGCATTCTACGCAACAGTAGATTCATATTTTTCACTTTAAATGAGCACAGAGAAAACAGTATCTCTGAACAAGATCTGATCTTCCTCTATCACAACCATGCTATACAATCATACATATTCAGCTATTTACACTTATTTCCCATCAACATTGTTTTACGATATCACATATCATATAACTTATATTTAATCACTCCAGCATTCATATCTCATAAAGCAATAATCATATACGTTAAATATGAATGCGAATTAAATGTGTGCATATGAATGACAATACAATTGCATGTGATATGCCCTGGGGTATTGCTCTTTTTCTTTTTCTTTTCTTTTCATTTTTCCCTCACTCCCAGACCGGCATCGTACCCAGTACGGTATCAAGCCCAGCTCAGAATATCATCGGTCCCAGACCAGCATTGAGATCTATCTCGGAGTAACTCTCAGGCCCAGCCTGGATATCAATATCAATCTGTGTCACACAAATGATGCAACACTATGAATGATCAATGCATTCATATCTCATAATCTCAATCAAGTATGCTCAAACATGCTCAACAAAGCAATCACATGCTGTTGTATCTATCACATTCTCATATGAATATCAACAAAGCATCTAGCCAATGGAGCATGTCAATCAACCACATATCAATCATATATCAACATGACATAAATGAGAATACTATTACATTTTATATCCATATATGAAACAAGGTAAGAATAAAATCAAACCATAAGAAACTCATCATTTCAATAGCAATAATGAACCATAAGTTCACTAAGACATATAAATGTCAATCATAAATCAACATTTATCAAACAAGGCATAAAGCCAAATGAACAAACCAAATCAATTAAATTTAGATCATAAAAGATCATAACAACCATATGAATGATTCATTCATCATCATTTCCAATTTCAATAAGTAAACATATGATCTCTAATAATCAACCATTAATCACCCATATGTTTACTAAATCACATAAACATCACTCATATGTCAACTGGACATATAACCATCAACATTTCATTTTTAACAAGATTCTTCTAAATATATCTAACAATCTCAACATACCATTATAGGCCACCAATGTTTCAACTATGTAATCCCAAAGAAAACTACATTTTTACATTTAAATCACTTCATGAATCAATTTAGAAAGCGTAAGAACACTTACCTCAAACAAAAGAAAATTCAACAAGCTAAACTCCGAATCAAAGTTCACCCAACAGTCGTACATATCCTCCTGTACGTAATTAACCATATACAATACATCAACTAACCATTCATACATTGATTCTAGCTTTAGAATCAACAAAACATCATTCATAAACCTTAAATCATCCATATGTCAACATTTCCAACAATTCCCTTTATAAACCTAATCTTCCTCCAACCAGTCTTATCATGATTTTGATCTTCTAAACCATATATAAATGATCATTCAAACATCTAACATATATCTACACAGATTTCCAGCATCAATTCCATTCAATCACATTCAATCCATCAATTTCAATTTAATTCCTGCAACCTCATGTAAACTAACTCTCAACCTTACCTTTGTTGACTTGGATTCTTGCAAGATTAATGTTTTTCCTTGCTAAATCTCTTCCTCTCACTCAAACACAAGTTCCTTTAATGTTTCTCAGCTGTTCTCTGCAAGTTTCTCTAGGTTTAGGTTTGAAAATTCTTGAATGTTAGTTGAATCGAGCGAAGTTATATTTTTTTCCCAGAAACTGTAAAGAACGTGTGGTGGATGGCAAAGTACACGTGGTCGTGCTCACTGCGCGTACTTCTCTGGTTTTTAGCATTCCTCTGTTTTTCTTTGGTTATTTCCTGTCAACCCTATATGAACCTTCAATCTACCTTTATAAACTTCTATTTAAACATTTATTTCATCATTTAACTAATTATTTCCCATACAATAAATTCTGAGATGTTATAATTCTCCCCTCTTAGAAAATTTCGTCCCCAAAATTTAAATCAAATCAAATCCGAAGCTAAACCAATCGAGTTATCAATCAACGCAATTATTCCTTACATTCAATATTGAAATCTTATCCAGAATGAAAACATACCTCAATACTCTACTGTCGAGTCTAAAAACAGATACAGATACTACCGTCTCATATCCGACTCAACCTCCTAGGTAGCTTCTTTTGGTGAATGAAAACTCCACTTCACCAAAACCATAGGAATCTCGTGATTCCTCAAATGTCTCACCTGTCTATCTAATATCTCAGAAGGCTCCTCCTCATAAGTCAGCTCCTATGATATGTCTAACTTTGGAGCGCTCAACACGTGGTTAGGATCCGATCGGTACCATCTCAACATAGAAACGTGAAACACATCATGTAATTGGGGCAAATCTGCTGGTAATCTCAATCTGTATGCCAGTGGTTCCACTCTTTCAATAATCTCGTATGGTCCGACATACCACGGACCCAACTTTCCACGCTTCCCAAATCGAATAACACCTCTCCAGGGTGAAACTCAGAAAAAAAACCCTGTCACCGACTGCATACTCCATCTCTTAGTGATGTCGGTCGTAGTAGCTCTTCTGAAGATCCTGAGCTGCTTGCATACACCTTTTCACAACATTCACTTTATCTAGGGTTTGTTGTACTAAATCTGGTCCCTCAATCTGTCGCAAACCCTCAACATCCCAGCAAACTGGACTTCTGCAGCGTCTCCCGTATAATGCCTCATATGGTGCCATCCCAATACTAGAATGATAAGTGTTATTGTGCACAAACTCAACCAAAGGTAAATGATCGTCCCAACTACCTCCAAACTCCAAAATACATGCCCTCAGCATATCCTCTACTGTCTGAATCGTCCTCTCCGACTGACCATCAGTCTACGAATGAAAAGTCGTGCTAAACCTCAAACGAGTACCTATCGCATCCTACAAACTCTGCCAGAATCGCGATGTAAACCTAGGATCACGTTCAGACATAATCGAAGTAGGAACACCATGTAACCTAACAATCTTAGCAATGTACAAATTAGCAATCCCATCCAACGTATCCTCCTGTTAGATAACTAAGAAATGAGCTGATTTCATCAGACTATCAACAATAACCCAGATAGAATCATGACATCAAAACGTCCTTATAAACCAATAATAAAATCCATGGTGATTTCCCCCACTTCCACTCCAGAATTTCCAGTGGTCTTAGTTTTCCTATTGCAATTTGATGTTCTGCCTTAATTTGCTAACAAGGAAGACATCTTGTAACAAACTCAGCTATACCCCTCTTCATATGTATCCACCAATACAACTCTCACATATCTCGATACATTTTTGTATTGCCAAGATGAACTGATAAAGGAGAAGAATGAGGCTCTATCATCAGCTCGTTCTTCAACTCTGTAATATCTGGAACACACAGTCTATCCTGATAATACAATACAAGATTATCATCAATGTGGCACCCAAAATTTTTAAAGTTCATTTTTGAATAAATGCCAAATTTAACACTATATTTTTTTTGCATAATATGGTAGGAGAGATAAAACGAAACCATAATTTGTTCAACTTAAAATACGATTTATACATCAAATATAATCTAAAATGCAGAAGTCATGAAAAACATTTAAAATGCTAAGTTAATAAAAACCATCTGTACTAATGCATGTATAGATACGCAATCATTCCCAAATAAATCAATTGGGAGCCCGACTTTCAGTATCGCACCGCTAGCCTTGTTGATCACGTTGTCCTATCTCTGATACCTGTCAATCTGCACAGAATCCAACAATGACAAGTGAGTATATTTTGTATACTCAGTAAGGCTATCCTTTAGTGTCTCTACATGCCGGGGTGTATGGGAGACTTCGACCATCCCAGCCTTATTCTCCCTATGGCATCCTAACGCCATTCACAACAATCATATACATTCCCTTTCAAGCATTTAATCACTAAAAACCCATCTTTTATCACTAGGTTACTTTAGAAAATTATTAGAACATTATTCGGGCCAAATTAGGGTTTCTGCATGGAAATAACATAGATTTAAGTCATATTAACATATGTTATTCATCTGTACTTATTCAGGGCAAATTCCCCCGTTTTTCTCAATGTGAGCCATATGCTCCCTTTTCTCAGTGCATAAACAAACACATATTCATGCCAACACAATATAATATGTATGAATGCAACTCTATGCATTTCATCTCAAATCTCCATAACACATGCATATGAATGTTCCACAATTTCATTCGTATCACAACACAAGCCAACATGCTCAACATAGCCAAACTTGGTAAAATCAACATATAAGTTGTAACTCACAGAGAGTTCATCGCAAATCAACAAGGAACAAACATAACATGCATATGGATGCTCGTACAGAATTTGTTATATTGGTAATTCACAACATGCTCTTAGGCCATACTCGCATACAAGCCAACAATTTGATACCATAATCATCAACTAAATATATTCCACATTCTACATTTTTCGTGCCATACCCATAACACATTACAAGAAAACCATCAATGTGTACATATTTGGTTCCTAAGAACCCATTTCGCAACAACATGATAAACAACCAACAACAATCATCACCAATCAACCGTACAAGTGAAATTACTTTCATTAGTAAGCATTTCATTCACATAACATGCACTTTCATCCATCTCAAGCCCCAATTCATTTTTATTTTCATTAAGATCATCATATTACACATTTTCAAACAAGACAACAACGCTCATTCATTCAATTATCAATAATCTACCTTCATTAGTAGGCCATTTCATACATAACCTACATTTACATTGTTATAAATCGCCAATTCATTTTAATCTTACACCAATAAGCATCACACAACCCAGAATCAACAATTAAAAATTCAAACATATTGAGTAAGTTGCATAAAAGCACTTACCTCGCGCTCCCGCGACTCGATTCGGCCCTAAATCTCCGATTCGGGTTCCTTTTGTTGTTTCCTTTTCCCGTAGCTTTTAACCCTAGGGAGAGAAAGGATGGTTTTGAGGCTAGATTCGTTGTTTCTTTGCTGAAATCCCGATGTTTGTTGGTAGGTTATGTGCTTGGGAGGACTTAGGAATGTGATTTGGATGTTAGGAGAGAGTTTGGGAGGTTGTGTGGTGTTTTTACCCCGTTTATGGCTGTCCTCGGCCTTTTAATGACCTGTCTAGAACCCCGTTAACGTGTGTTATTTTTGCCTTTAACGTATGTTACAGAAAATGAAATTTTGGGCAACCAGGGATGAATAACATACGTTATTTTTACCATTAACCCACGTTATTCATCTCTGCACAACAATAACCCACGTTATTTAGCATGTAACATACATTAAACAGGCTTTTCAACACCATTTTTCGCTCATAACTCTCCTATGATTTCTCGGACACATATATACTTATACCTATATACTTACAACATATAACAAACATCATTACACATAATTAAAGCCTTTTCTAACATCAATTAACATTGAATTAATATGATTAATCAAGTTCAAATCAAACTATCGTACACACCAACTTGTACCTCATCTATTCTTTTCATTTTTCCAAATCTCTTAATCTAACTTCCACAATACTTACGCTCATGCATCTATATCATATCTCAACATCATTACACATGAATTAAACATAATCCACATTGAATTAGACCTTATTTAACACCTAAACATAATATCATAGCACACTTAAATTCATCGTCTCATTTTAGTATCGTTCCACTCACTTACTAACGATGTACATCTAGAGTGTATCACATAACTTTCAAGGTCATTCAATTCACTTAAAAACTTTTCACTCTCAACCAATTATACATTATTTCATCATTTACATTTCTATTCAAAGATATGGGTATTCATCACTTTGGTTTCCAACCCGCTTGCACAACTTTCTCGGAACATGCGAGAAATCAAACAAAGAGCACACACATATTTTATTCTTATTCATAACTATTATTTTAAATTTAAATGGACTAATTTTCAGGGCGTTAGAACTTTCCCCCTTAAGAAATTTTGCCCCCAAAATTCGATATAAGTTAGGTTCCTCAAAACAATATAACTCGTTTAACCTCACACCTTACAACCTTAAGCTCGTAGGGTTTGAACCAAATTTCCAAAGGTCATACCTCTAAAAAAATCAACAGCATGTCTTTATATCCCAAATCATTCTCATACCAGATGATCATCAAAGCTCAACTCGTTTCATGTTAACTTACACACTCGTTTTCATATTAGTGCTATCATTCACATTATCATATCCACACTCAAGGTATTCTTCCATTTTACCATTTCGCACCTCACTCACAACGAACATTTTACAATCCAGCTGTACCATTACAAGTTTACAACCAATCAATCAAACAAAGTAGTATCGATGTCTTACACCTCTTTCGCATAAAACTAAATCAGAAATACAATAAAATCCTACTTCGAACTTGTTTAACTTCAATTTTTTTATGCCTAAACTTAACATGGTCACTTCCAACCTCTCTCTACAGGAGTTTTCAAAACTCTCCTTATACAACAGTCACGTAATCCCCACATTACATTGTTAACTATACATACACTTGTTTTACTACCACAAACCGTCAACCATGTCCTATTGGGCCACATTAACTCATAAAGTTGTCATCCATCTGTCATTATTACCACTGATCCACATTATTTGGTCTAAGTTTTTCTCGTCCATCTCTCTCAGTGCATATATATATAGCTATACTCGTGATCCCTCATCTATCAGGTAATTGCCAGCCTAAGGTAGGTAAACAAGAATGTAATTTGCAATCGCAGAAGAAAGAAATGCATCATGCAAAACTTCTTTTGAGAAATGCCAGTAATGTCCTACCTTTGGTTAAAGAAATATGTAGGAAATCGAAGAATGTACTTTCTTATACAAGATACGACTCTGGCAACTCCTTCAAGAGAAGGAACGAGTGATAGCAACCTCAAGGATCACGCTCTAATAATCAAATCGACAAATATTCTTTACCAAAATATCCCGATATCATTTATTCCCTATTACTTTTAAATGATCGCTTTCCTTCATATTTTCCCTTACATACTTACTTTTCACCTTTTCAATACTGAATCGTTCATATGGAACTCCCAAGTTCACTCGGTTGAATTTTCATGCGAGACTTAATCCCCACTCAATCTAGTTCATCTCCCCAACTCAGGGGTATACGCTCATACGCTACCTAATTATTTAGGTTTTCTCTCAAGTTTTTAAGTCTTAGTTAGGCAATTTAATTGCCTTAAACAATTTCATTTATGATTGTTTCAGTCACTTTATGTCTATTGATCCACTTTAAGTGTATAATTCAATAAGGAAACCATCCTAATTCATTAAGGTACACTAGGTATTCATTTGGATGTTATTCGATCACATTTATGGTTCCAGACTCAAATTAACGTATGTTATTGATAGGGCCAAATATACACATTTATTCCATTTAATTTTAGTTAATTTTCATGTCATTTTAGTAGATAAATCAATGGATTTTATAAGCTTATGCTTGTTTTG
>CANYCX011028505.1:0-27240 GCA_948193385.1 Breynia disticha f. nivosa | reverse complement strand
TACAATTTCTTGGGTAAAATTGTAGTTACTCTTATGACAAGTTTTTGTGAGATCCAAACGAGTTGAAAGCAGTGATATTAGGAAAGTGATCTAGGGAACAAATCACATTTAGCCGAAAATAGAAAATGGTGAATGTTTTTTTATTATACTTGAGCTGCTTAACCGCCAGAAGCTCATTTCGTTGAGGGTCGCGCGCCCGCGCCACATCGAAACGGGAAAAGATGATCCCTTAAATCGAGAGACTTATAAATCTCGCAATCGTCATGTGCGAGTGAGAGATGAAAGAATAATTTAGTCCGCCCATGACGTTTGGGTCGTCAAATATATATAATTAAGTTTCGGAACTTAATTATTTGTTATTTGGTGTAAGGATTAAATTAGAAACATTTTATGTTTAGGGATTAAAATGTAATTTAACCCAAAAGGTATCAAATCACCAAGAGGTACCTACAACTCTATAAATAAGAGTTCTCCTCCCTCATTTTGTAACTTTGCCATTTATTTTATGCAGAGAGAAAACAGAAAATATTTTCTCTCTCGGTTTTTTGTTTATCGGATTTTTCAGACGTGGTTTTCGTGGGCGAAACTCCGTCCGATTCTCAACGTGCAAACGCCTGTGGAACCGGAATACTCTCAATGTGGTTCGATTCAATTCCGCTGTGTTGGAAACGAATTTCCAGGTCTGTCCCGTTTCTGTTTATTTTTCCGCATTAATTATTAGTTAATTAATATATATAATATGTGTTATTATATAAAACTTTCATAACTTAATATGAATTTTTTATATATATTTTTTTCATTTTTCATATGATCAACTTATTTTTTACTGATATTGTAGAATGTGAAGATAAAATAAAATGCTCCAGTTGCAATTAATGGAGAGAAAGTTTTATGGAAGATGTAGTGCTAAAAACCCACCCATCATTTCTATTTTCTGATCTTATCCTCACTTTCCAAAACCTTGCATTTACCTTTTCATCTCAACTGTGAAATCTATTAGAGTTATAAATGTCGTATTAAATTTAAAATTGAAGTTAATTATGAATTTTTTATACACAAGGTCAATATTTCCTTAAAGAATGACACATACGGTGACTTTTGTTCCACACCATGAGAACAAACATTCGGTCATCTAACACGTAGAGCAACCCATGTGGTAAAAAAAAATCTAAGGTAAGAAAATAAGGCAACAGATTTTCACATTTTGTAGTCTTACAACTCTTCATACATAACCCACTTTAAATAATAAGGCATAGTCTTCTTTGAACTCTTCACTTTTCTTGTTTGGATGTGTGGAGTGGGAGAGAAAATAAAGTAAACTAAGATGAGGGAAGAAAAGATAAGGGAGCTTATTAAAAAGTAGAGACAAATTTTGGAAGTTTTTTTGAGAAGGAAGTTAAGTGAAGAGTTAAAATTGTGGCAATGAAAGGAAAAGAATGTTAATTAAACAAAATTATAGGACACAAGTTATTCTTTATTCTAGTTAATAAGAGATTTCTTCTAAATTTACAAATTTTTATATTAAATTATTGTGTGTGTTATCGAACCGACAATTCGATTTATTTTTACACCTGTAATCATACCGGAGTTTTGGACCACTTTATTATTGCAGGGCTCTTTTTCGAAGTCACATTTTGATAGTCTGAGTTTTTTCACCTAAAGAGTAAGTCAATTATTTCAACAAAATTTCCATAGATCATTTTAGAAATCTATGTAACGTCCACGAATAATAAAAAATGATCCAATAAAACACGAATTAATAAAATAAAGAAATTAACAATACAAAGAAATTGGTTCATACTTATAAATTTGTGGACATGAAATTATGTTTAGATGGGGTATAAGTAAGAGTAATTAATGAAAGGGGAAATGAGGGAAGGCTAGGGAAGGAAAGGGTATATTTAATACTTACTTGTTTGAGAAACACAAAAAAAGAGGGATAACTAATGGAAAGGAAATTTAGTTTTAAAAATTAAAATACTAAAGTACCCTTATAATCACCGATGACAAGTTTATATTATTAAAATAAGAAGAGGATTTTGTTAGTACTCAATTTTTGTGAGGGTAGCAACAGAAAAAACTGATGATTAAAATTTTATTACACTTACTTACACCTCACTTACACTTCCTTACCCGTTAAAAAATTATCCAAACAAGGAGAAGGGGATTTTTTTCTACCTTACACTCTCCCCTTAACACCCCATCCAAATGAACTAGAAATGTTAGGGTTCTTCAAAATGAAATGTGGAATGTGATAATTTTCTTACGTTGAGGTAGAGAAGACGCATGCTCATATTATACTAATTTAGAAGTTGATTCATATAATTTTGATATTTTTTAATTTAAATTATTGACATGTAGCATGTATAAAATTTTTAAAAAATTAATCATAAATAATCAAGTCGTTATTATATTTGAATTGATCTCAGTTGTTTAAATTATAAACAAAAATGAGATACAAGATTTTCAAAAAAAAAGCTGAACCATAAACAATAAACAAAATTTTCAAAAAAAAATAGCTGAACCATAAACAATAAAATTTACACTATTAGAATTGATCTCAGTTATTTAAATCATAAACAAAAATCTAAAACCTAGGTAACATTATAGAACATTTTTCATTCCTACTTTTTGTCTTTCACAATAAATTTATTAAATACAGTTAAAAATCCTCTAAAGACAAATAATTTTATTTCAGAAGCTTTGTTTTCAGTTTTAATAGTAGATGTAAGTTGTTTAGCAAAAATCACAAAAGAGTGAATGATTGGATATTACTGTCCATGCTAGAGGACTATAAAAAAGTGAACGAATTATCACTCTCGAAAGAGAGATGATATTATCGGCCAATTGATATGTGAATTGAGTAGTGTCTGACCAGACATACATTGATTGATAGTTCAAATTAATAATTTGTTTATTTCAATGTCACAAATGAAATCAAGAAAGTGACAGTACAAAATAAGGATGATTTTTATGTAATGATTAATTATTTTTTAAATATTTTTATCATAAATAATTCAATTTAATATAATGTTTATCATAAAATAATGCTAGAGCATCCATCATTATTGTTTTCATCATTCCTTTGTTTTCACAGGTAAGTAGCAGTAGTGACATGTTTTGAAATCAGATCTATCTCTTTTGTCAAATCATGACACTTATCTCTTTTGTCAAATCATGACACTTACTTTACAGAGCATCATCACATTGGACTTCCATCTCATATAACTAATTGACCAACATTATATTTTCTTCACGATCATTTCATATTTTTTCTTTTATTTTATGTGTTTTTCATAATTAAAATCTATTTCTACCCATGTATCATTTGAATCACATTTAGAGCTTTATGTACAGCTAGGCACGAAGACACAAGCAGAGTAGGAGTGCAACCTCTCCCCCTTGTGTGGAGATGACCATAGGCACCACTCCCTCTCATCGTCAGAGTAAGAGGGAGCACTACTCCGGTTGAAGATTATCGACGCCACTAAAGATACGAAATTGATCGATGAAGAAGAGAAAGATAAATAAAGAAACAACAAAATAATAAAGAAATGAAGATGAAAAGCAAAAAGGAAAGATAAAATCAAAGAATTGATAGTAGAAAAGGAGAAAAGATTGGTGGAAAAGTTGAAGATAAGAAGATAAGGTAGCACACAAGTGCGCGACTATATTCATGCACTCTTGCAAAATTTTGGACTTCTTGTCTCTCCACTTATTCTTCTTGTTTAGAGGAGCCTCAACTTTTGGTATTGTTCATTTGTGGCTTTCTTTTTGTGGTCAATTGTTTATGCAATTTGGTTATGTTTTTAGTTGATAGAGAAGTTAATTGTTGTAGTTAGTTATGTTGGTGGATTTAGTTATACATTGTAGGTGAATTTGAATTGTTATGGTAAAGATTATAGATTGTTGGATTTTCTCAATTACAACAATGGGTGTTAGTTTTAACCTCTAATTGTTAATAATGTGTTTGAGAAAATATCTATAAGACAAAGTTATATTTTAAAAGGAGTGAAGTTTGTTTTTAGTACTGATAATACTTGTACTAATGTTAGTGCAAGAAGTCTTTGAGTTTGTCTTTGGGAGTTTTATCATTACTTTCTTTCACCTAAAATGTGTAGGAATCATGCTCATGTTAGTAATGGTATTAATAAGGTGTTTGGAAAAAATATCTGTAAAACAAAGTTACACTCCAGTAGAACTCTTTTCTGTATGATGAGAAAGTTATGCTCAACAATGAATGTTGGTTTTAATCACACTCTCTTTTTAGACATCTAGTTTGATTTCATTCTTTTGTATGCCATTGAATTTTTTCTTAACAAGTTTTTTCTTAACAAGTTTGTTTCTGTAATAGGCACGTCTGCTCCCCCTTAGTTATTTTTCTAGATCCGTCACTGTGTGCAGCCTTTTGTTTTGCTTCCTCTATATCCTGCTCACTTTCTCTACTAAATGTCATAGTGCACATCTCTTGAGCATCATCTTCTCTTAAATCGATCATCATTAATACTTTTTAGGGATTGATAATTCTTACTTATTGATAGACAGTTAGATGTATACTTAAGTGTTGCTTAAAAACTTGGTTGATAATTCTCAAAGGTAAAGTCATTGATAAACGTCTTTTTACACATATATTTTATGCCTGTTTTAAGACATTTATCATGTTTTTTTAGATAATTATTAGTAATATTCAGCATTATCTGTGTAATTTATGTGCCTCCAGGTTACTCGTGGAACATTGAGCAAAAAAAGGCAAACTTCGGATCAAAACAGAGCGAACTAACGAGAGAGGCGAAAACAATGAAGGGAGAAAAACTTAGAGAAAGTTTAGTCAAACCGTTTGACATTCCATTTCACTCATAGAGTGTTTTCACGAGTCCAGAACGGTTTAGGGAACAGTTTACCCAAATATTTCTCCAAACCGTTTCAGTTCCAGGAGGTTTTGAAGAACCCAGAACAGTTTTGAAAACGGTTTACATAAACCGTTCCCCAAACCATTCCCAACTTACTGTGTACGAAATAGGTTAACAAAAGAAGGTTTTTGGAACTAGGAAAGAGAGATAGACATTACGAGCCGTCATCTATCAACCAGAGGTGCAAAGAATTCATTGTAGAGTGAAGATCGAAGAATCGAGCTGGGTTTTCACTCAACCAAGAGAAGGCTGTTATAAACTACAAATTTGTAACTTATCTAAGAGATTCATGAGTTATCTGTCTATGTGGTTTTCTATTGTTTTAGGTGTTTGTTTTGAGTACATTATGAACTAATCCTCCCATGGATATCTAGAGTAGAAGATTCCTAGGATGGATTATATGTTATGAATTGATTATTGTTGAATTTAATGAGATATTATGGTTCAATTGTGTGGTTTGAATGAGTTTTATGTCTCCCCTTAGAAAATTTTGTTCCTGAAATTTTACAACTTACGTTCTTTAGACATTTACCACAAGATATCCTGACCCTCATCAAAATTTTCTTTTTCCTTCTCTTGTATACATGGTTTCAACCATCTTACAGTCGACTTGAACTTAATATAAGTTTGTCCAACTTGTCATTGCAACAACACTCAACCTTTCGTCGATTCTCATACTAGATTATCGTCTATTGTTCCATTTCGTTTCACATAATTACTCTATGACTTCAAGTCGCCTCTATTTATTGAGCACTCAAATAAGCACCCGAACACACTCATACGATGTAATTTCCACATTGGCACAGAGCGTTCTATTCATAAGCTTCACCTTAGGGTATTTCTTATACTCATAAGGTACAACATCATCGTATTGCCCTTTTTCTCGTAATATTCACTTGACACATTATCTTTCTGCTTCTAATCTTAGCACCGACATGCTTCCTGTAAAACTATATCTCGCTCGACTAATAATCACTTAAAGCATCCTCTGATCATGTCACACTCATCAAAATCGATGTCCATATCCCATCATCCCAACTTACCATATTTCATTTTCTCTAAAACTCTCTTATTTAACTTTCATAAATATCTCAATGCTCGCGATCTCCTATCTATCGGGTAATGCCTGCCCAAGGTAGGTAGCAAGAAAATGATTTGTGTATGCATGAGAAGGAAATGCAAGGACTGCAAAACATTTACGAGAAATCCAAGAAATGTCCTACCCTTGGTCAAGAAAGATACTTAGGAAGTCAAAGAATCACTTCCTCGTACAAATTACAACCCTGACACTACCTTCAAGAGAAAGGACGAGTGATAGCAACCTCAATAATCAGACTCTTCAATCAATTCATCAAATATACCTTACCATCGTCTCCAAATTTCATCAACAAGTAATACCTCTAATTTTCCTTTCTTTGGTATCCTCTCTCTTATATATACTATTTTTTCCCACAATAGGGCTATTATGCTATCTAAGTCTCTCAATTTTTACTTTACTTTTCACTCACTCAATGCTTAATCGGTCATTTGGACCATCAAGTTCATTCATTTTAATTTTGTACGAGACTCAATTCATGCACCACTATAAATAACTTTCCCAATTCCTGGGAAAGCCATTCATATTCTTGCTAGTTGTTTAGTTTTCTCCCAAGTTCTCAAGTCTCATTTAGGCAATCCATTTGCCGCTCACAATTCAACTCTTATTTGATTTGGTCACTATGTTTATACGATAGTTTTTTTCTTCAGTTTCAATTTCCCTTAACTCACTAATACTAATGAAGGATTCTCACTCAATCATACATCACACAACATTATCCATGCAATACACAGTATGCTACCATAACATAAATAGGTACAGTAATCTTACCAGGACTGCCACCGGGATTGGCCGTAGCCTCATCCCGTATCATAGCATACACATGTGTCTGGGGACGAGCTGTTGCCTAAGAAGCTCCCCCACCTATGAAGATAGTATCCATAATCTGTCCACCTCTGTCTCGGCCTCTGTTGGCCTCATGATTCTTCTGGTTATCCCCAACACTACTCTGTCCAAAGATCCCAATACTCTCATCTGTCCTTTTTGTGTAATAATGCCGAGCGACGTGGCCTAGCTTGGTTCAATAATAACATACTAGACATGTATCTTTACCCGATTGAATGTCTGTGCTCTGTGCCTAGAAGTAAAGTACCCAATAGATTATTTTCCTTTGCCTCTGGAGTCACCTTCTATATGCCTACTGCTCTTGGAATAATCTCCAAATG
The DNA here is from genome assembly GCA_948193385.1 of Breynia disticha f. nivosa. Taxonomy (NCBI): domain Eukaryota; kingdom Viridiplantae; phylum Streptophyta; class Magnoliopsida; order Malpighiales; family Phyllanthaceae; genus Breynia; species Breynia disticha. The sequence goes on along the minus strand of CANYCX011028505.1, from coordinate 20,068 downwards.
GTCTGAAATCACTTTCCTTATCCCCTTAGATGGAACTAGATCCTCCTGACTCACTAATACTAATGAAGGATTCTCACTCAATTATACATCACACAACATTATTCATGCAATACACAATATGCTACCATAACGTAAATAGGTATAGTAATCTTACCAGGATTGCCACCGAGATTGGTCGTAACCTCATCACGTATCATAGCATACACATGTGTTTATGGTGGAGCTGATGCCTGAGAATGTCCCTCGCCCATGGAGATAGTATCCATAATCTGTCCACCTCTATCTCGACCTCTGTCGACCTTTTTAATCTTCTGTTTATCCCCAACACTACTTTGTCTAGAGATTCCCATCCTCTCATCTATCCTTTTTGTGTAACAATACCGAGCAACGTGGCCTAGCTTGTTACAATAATAGCATACCGGACGAGTATCCTCACCTGATTGCATGCTTGTGCTCTGGTGCTTAGCAGTGGAGTACCCAACAGATTGTTTTCCTTTGCCTCTTAAGTTACCTCCTATATGCCTACTACTCTTGGTATAATCTCCGGATGGTTTGAAATCACCTTTCTTGTGCCCTCCATTGGAACTAGATCCTCCTAACCTCTTTTGTTTCTTTCCCTCACTCTGACCTTGCACAGTTGCCAATTCTTTTGCTCTAATAGCGTCTCCAATAGAGTCTGATAGGTAGGTTGCTTCCCTACTATTCGGGGTCATTCTAACTTCTGGGAACCATTTCCCGTCAGTCCCCCTCATCTTTCTCTAGAAGTGAGGTGGAGCATCTCAACTTTTGTTCCGGAGTTCTCTGCATCTGATTGAGAATTTGCTCTGTATGCCTGAGCCAATGCTCTGCCTCGGATGGGTCTGTGGTGCCCTCAAAGGACTTTGCGCCTTGTTTGCGCACCTCTCCGAAGTTTCTATCTATATTGATTCCTAATTGACCCCCTTTCTCTCTCATCATTCTTTGCATTATTTTGTAGAATTGAGCATAGGCGAGGGTCAAAAAGTAGAATAGTAGCGTGTGTCTGCTGCTCACCGTGCCCTGGGGCAGATCCCTGCTCTAATACCACTAAATGTGACGCTCAAATTTGCAAAACTCATTTTTGAATAAATTGGAATTTTTGGCAACCATTTTTTTCAAACGAAGAATTATAAGAGAGAGAACAACAAGAAATATAATTTTCAAACCATTAAACAAGGACCACTGACGGTCGTACACATAATAAGAAGTGTAATGCAGAAGCTATGGAAAAACGATTTACATGCAATGTTTGTAAATCATATCTATACTAACATTCGTATAGATATACAACATTAACAAAATCTCAAAACTAGGAGCTTGACCTTCTTCCAGTATCGCACCGCTTAGCTTTGTCAAAAACGTATTCCCGCCACTATGATCACTCTGCACACATTACACAAACACACATGCACGTGAGTAACTAAATACCCAGTAAGTACACCTACGACACACTTACCAAAGTATTTAATGTTTAAGTACTTTTTGGTAAAGTGTGTTAGGTGTTTTAGATATTAAGTATAGGGAAATTCATCCTACGTTATCTAATTTAATAGACCTTAGTTCATTATCCACGATTAAGGGCCATAAATCCCAGTTTATGCCAAACTACCAAGTACTAGGTCGATTGTTAATCTCATTTTTCCCTTAAACCTATAAACTTTTAAGCTGCCAATTGAACAGAAACGGCTTAGGGAACGGCCTGCACATGCCGTTCCCCCTACTGAAATGGTTTTGGAACTGGAATAGCTTGGGAAACGGTTTACATAGTCCATTTCCTAAGCTGTTTCGACCTGTTGTGTCCTAACAATAGTAACACTTAACCTTTCACACAAATTGTACTCAAATTAAAGGCAACTTAAACAAGTCAAACCATATTGAAAGAACACTCTTAAGCACACTTTCCACAACTTAATACTAAAACATCCTCAACAAACATCTTCAAGCATTTCAATACTCGATTCACACACAATTCACATTTCGCATACTCACCTCAAATGAAGAAATAATTCACATTATATCCACATGAAAAACACTTAACCGAATCCATAACCAATTAGCATTGTCCTTAATTCCAGATTTCCCTTAATTACCATTCTCACCACCCAAAAATATCAATTCTTTACAGTAAGATCAATATACATATATGGCCACACACACACGATTCAATCTTCAATATTTCATTTCATGCTAGGCATACAACCTACGTTTTTCTCTCACAATCAAACACTTACTATATCCACAAACGCATATAATCATCCCTAAGCACGAAAACCATGCTACTTGCATTCACACAAAACATACTAACATCCATTCATGTAATCCAACTGAAACTCATAGTAAATCATGTGCACACATCACATTAGGTCCCATACATAACAACACTAAAACCATAATGATTAATCACAAAAATCATACCAATAACATCTCAAAAATCCACATGCGTTCATTCTTATCGTGCAACAATATCGGCGATGCATAATGAATGTAAATAAAATTCTAAGCATTTCCACACATATGCCCTCGAGTCTCACAATTAATCACAAATCTAGAGAGCTCTCATCCTATTTTCATTCGAGAGATCTCTCTCTTTTTGTTGGGCTAATCCCCCACTTTTCACAATAATAGAGCTCTCGCTCCTTTGGCATTTCCCCACATATATCAGAGCTCTCGCTCATATCATTGGGCTAATTCCCCTTTCTTTTCACAAGAAAGAAAATCTTGCCTTTCTTTTCATAACATTGAGCTAATCTCCCTTTCTTTTCACAAGGAAGAACATCTCGCTTTTCTTTCCATAATCTCATAGCATGAATGTGCAACGTGCTCATGCAAATGCCAACAATGACATTTATCACAAATGAAATCCATGAAATGTACTGCACATTCACAATGCATACCAACAAACACAATTCATAAAACAGACGTGCTCACAGTGAAGCGACATCCTCAATTATACATACATGCATTTCACAAGATTTCACAATCATCATCACATGCCCTAAGGCCACATTTCCATATGTTCAATCCACACATAACATAAATCATCACAATTGCATTCTTAGGGAATCAAACTAGATCCCCACACATCATACCCACATACAGCATACTTGCCTCTAAATTTCTACTTCATTCTTATTTATTTCATAAAATCATTCACCAATTCTAAATCATATCAATTACAAATCCATGCTTACCATCGAGTCATTCAACACAAATGAACTCACAAGAACATTATCCTCATATCACAATTTTTCACGTATCACTTAAACAATATCACACTCACAACACACATATACATATATATTTATATACGCAATCATATCACTTTAGTCATAACTCTGCTTATCATTTCATTGCTTCCCTTTAGAAACTCACATTGCTTAACATACCAACAATAGTTAAACATTTCAACATCAGGTTCACTTTGTAATAACCACAGGTTACAACTTACCAACACCTCATACCTTTCACAGTTCACATTAGAACATAGATTATGAATTTTCATGATTTTAATATCAATTCACGTAATAATTTATCCAAAAAAACGAATAACATAAAGCATCATTATCGTACATCTCAAACCAATTTCCTTCTTTACATATTAGCTCTTCCATACATTTCCATATACAGCAGCATTTTCAATATATCCTATATCACGATCAAACCATCAGATAAAACACATCAATATCAAGTCCATTTAAAGACACTTTACCCTAACATTTCCAACAATTTACATTCAATCGGATATAGTTAACCATATAGAAGCAAGACATACAATGGTAAGTTTCATTTGGTGCACTTACCTCGAATCCCGCAAAGTCGGCTCTCGGCTCAACTTCGCTCTGGGCTCCCTACACTACCTCCTACACAAATCGAACAACATTTTCCGTATTAAACACATATCTAAACTCAATTCCACATTCTAACTCTTATTCCTCAAAAATTCCAAACCACTCAAACCCTAAAATCATAAATCTCCCACAAAAATCTCAAGATTAAGTTAAACACTTACACATTTACGAATATCCATAAAAATCCCATAAAACCCCACTCTTTTAAGCATAAATTTCATCTAGGCTGGAAAATTACCTTGCTGAAATTTGTCCCAAAACACCAAGATCCGTCTAAGGCTTTGTTCCAGCTTGAGGTTTATGGAAATCTCTAGGAAAGGGGTAGGGATTTGTGTTTGGGAAGGTTTAGAATGTGCCTTGAGAGTTTTGGAACGTTTCCTGTCGAGAGAGAACGGTTAGGTCGGAAGAAATGAGTTTACTCTCTCTCTTCTCGCACAAAACACGTTCCTTTTTAATACCCCGACAGGCCGAACGACCTCTGTAACGACCACCCCAACCCGTTCTCGTGGTCGTTCTCCCTTTATTCAGAACGAGGATGCCTTCTAGCAGCAGTGGGAAAACTGTTTGGAGAACGGCTAGCCTTGGCCGTTTCCCAGGTCGTTCCCAGCCACTGTTCTGACACATTTTTGCTAATTTTAAGTCATATTTTTTGGGGCGTTACATTATGACTTTGCATTGATAGGTTGAGAAATCATCTTGCAAATTTGGTCTTCCACAATTGAAAGGGTTGCTTGTAATTCTAGAGATAGAATTACAAAACTCCTCCATATTGGTGTAATGCTAATAGAGGAATATATGAAACATAATGCTGGGTTAGGGGTTTTAGTTTAAAAGAGATTTTGACAATCAACCTAATCTTAGATGTTAATTTAATCAAGAGATATTTTAGCATAAATTAGACATTCCCGCGGTCCAATACTTGTTAATTCACAGTCAATCGAGTTACATATGTATGAAGTCCGAAGATGAATTGAATCTAGATATTTACCTTTTCAATATTGATTTAACCGTTCTTTGCGTGCTTTGATTTTTCTTCGTTCATTGGTTGTCGTTTAGTTTAGTTTATTTAGTTTAGAATTTTAATTACGACAGAAACTTTTGTTAGATTAGATAATAAATTGAATTAATAGTATTAGCAAGCCTTGGTTTTAGTACCGTTCGGACATATCAATCATCTGCCAATGTATACCACAATTTATTACTTAAAATTTCTGTTAAAAAGATTGAAACAAACTGTTTGCAATTTACTTATGACTATTATCTTTGTCTTTTCATTTGTAATACAAATAAAAATTTCAAATTGCCAAAATATAATTTATGGTAACTGTAATTGTTTTCTTATCTAGTTGTATTTCAATTTGTGAAATAAAAGAAAGTACTCTATTAAATATTTATAAATATTTTAAAATAAAAATTATGCTTTGATTTTTAATAGAGACAGAAGTTTGTCGGCATAAGTATTCAATATTCATTTATGCTTTTATTGATTAACGCCTATTATTCCAACTGTGTAAGTTTCAAAAAGAAACCTAGAAAAATATTTCATTCATTTCTGCTCATGTTTAAAATACAAAGATGGGTACAACTATTTAAGTGTTAAGCCAAGCCTACATCATTTTGTACAGTTGGTTCTTCTAACAGAATGCTAAGTACTTTTTTTTTCTTTGTAGAATAACTTTGTAAAGGATAAAATTTTGCATATAAAATCGAGAGCGTACTTTTTTTTAATGTGCAATAAACCTTGTTTTTAAGTTGTTGCTGTAATTTATTGAATGTTTACTGCTGTCATTTATAACAGTGAGATTTAAGAATGTAATTATTATGTTAATGGATATGAAGGATTCCATTATTAGTATTCAAACAGATGTAGAAATCTCATGTAAGTTATGTTGACACAACTTGTTTTGTTTAATTATGTTTGACATTGTTCTTTATTAGATAGATCAACTATAATACCCATTCTAATTGATAGAAGGAGAAATATTACAAGGCATGATATTTTAAAGACAACTATAATATTTTTAGCGAGAATGTAAATTCATTTTGTTTGTATCTCAATTTTATATTTTTTTTGTTCCTGTAATTGTGCTTGACACTTCTAATCTATGTAAAAATATTTTTTGGCTGGACAACTTAACTCTGTTGAAATTTTACAATGTATAAATAATGTGTCACTTCATCTTTATAAATGATATTAGGAGTAATACTATATATTAAACTTAAACAATAGTTGATTAACTGCTAATATCTGGTTATGCAGATTATTTTTTAGTCATCTTTTTGCAATGACATGTTATGTGGGTTACTGCATTTAAAGAAGACAAAATGTAAAACATAATTAGATATTCATTTCTTTTTTTGGATCAACTTTTTCAGTCTTTTTTTTCAATTGGCGTCATCCTATGAGAAATCATTTAATGGTTTCATGATAATTAAATTTTTTTGATTAAATAATGCCGTTTCAGAGACTGAAGATTGATCCTGTTATTTTCTTCTTCTTTTTTTTTCCTGCAAAACATGCCGAGGTGATGATTTTTCTGCTGTAGAACAATCTATAGAACAGAAGAAAAGGTTCTTCGCAGGTTAGTTCGGTTCATTCCCAAGTAGCAAAAGTGATGCCAATTTGGCTAAGAACCCTAGAAATTGAAATTCTCGAACTTTGCCAGTATTTGTGGATGTTGCAACATAGAAGCCAAAAGAAGAGAAGGCTGGTAGCCTGGTATGCCTAATTCTTCATCTCCTAAAAGGTAATTTCATTTTTTATTAGTGTCATTACAATTCTGTTTTAATGGATTCGATTAATTGGAATTTCATTTTTGATTAATGTGATTACATTTCTGTTTTAATGGATTCGATTAATTGGAATGTGTTTTGTTATTTTTGTTTGAACCACATAGTATCTTAGGCACGTCATACTAATTGCGTACTTAAGACTCAAACTCAAACTCTCTGATTAAGCTAAAACAACTCACGCCAACTGCGCTCGGTGGTTTTGTTAATCGTATGTAAATGTTACTAAAGGTATTTCTAGTAGATAATTCTTATGATGGTCTTCCAGAATGTCATCATTCCTCATATTACCACTGTAAATACCTTTAGGTATAATGTTTAGTGACAAATATCCTAACAATTAGACCTCAATCTTACTATATATAGTAATGTTGTGCTTGCCCCACAGGATGCCTCCCATACCTAAAACCAGACCATCAATCTTACCTTCGAGAGAACCGAAATCATCAAGTTGATCACCACTCACCTGCCGTGGAGTAACCTTGGTTATGATGAGAACATCAAAAGGTTTATTCAAAATCCTTTTCTGATCCTCTCTTCTGCCATCTAAACCACTGCTTTGATTCTCTTCAATGTTTCTTGTAAAACTCCTTTCTTACATGCTTTGATTAACTTGTATAATTGTTATACACGTGCCAGAAATACACTTAAAATGCAGGTTTTATAGACTCGACAGTACTTAATATGATATCAAAATGTTCATGTTGGGATTACGTAAGTTGTGTGATGCTCAAGTAAAAATACCTTACAAAGAAATTTATAAAGAGCAATAGCAATGTATATTTCTGAAGATCCTTACCAGGCTAAGTACGATAAACTTTTTGTAAGATCTTTGATGGGTTATTCAATAACAATCTAGTTTTTATTCTTAAAAAAAGGCAGCTCCTCATTCTTCAACAGAAATATATTTACTTCCCGTTAATAAGGACATCAATTTTGCTCTCAATGTGTGCTTCATGGTCTTCCAGACGACCTTTTATCGAATCATTCTCCCAGCTGAGCAGTGTAGGAACACCTGTGAGCTTGAATTGTGAGTCGTTCCTCCATGGATGTGCTTGATTCCTCCATGTCGGTCTGTCTCCGACATAAGCTCTCAGAAGTGCAATATTATCTGACGATGCTTCCAGCTTCTTGTAGATTACTGGTTCAGCTCTCACACAATCTGCAAATGTGTATTGGATTTATTACATCTCGCCAACAATTTAACAATGTAAACTGTCAAGTTTCCCAATGAAGTGGCTATGCTAACTCAAATCTTCATTTTAGTGCAACATACTAACTAATTTCCACATTAATGAGATCACACAACACATTCACGCAAAATGAATAACTAATTGCATTTGAGTGGCTTAGTAGTCTCCCAGAAAATCGTTGATATTTTAGCGAAGAGTTGCGTTAAATAATTGATCGAAATGAAACACAAGCGGAATAGCTTTTGCCTGACACAATACCCTTACTCCGCTTCAAACTGGCGGAAAATGAAACTTTCACCCCTAACTGCTAATAATTTTTCATTCTATCCTAGTATGCTCAATATTTTTTTTAACACAACTTTTTGCTAAAATGTTCGAAAATCGTCCGCATGCAACAGCCTAACAAGTCAAATGTCTATAATTCCTGCCAAAACAGGTAAGTTGTCAAATATCACTCACAAGGCCTTTCCCTGAAAATCAAACTTATGATCATAAGAAGATGATCGAACTATCTCAGTATTCACTATGAATGTATACATTCTTCCCAAATTCAATCATTGAAAACAAATTATCGTTAAACAGCATACAAGCTAACACATGAAAATTAGAATAAACAAATCCATAAGAAGAAACACTAAAATCTACCAGAGATTCCATGAAAATGCATTTCATAAGACCGACAGTCAATATATATCTCTAATCATTTAAAAAGATTACTCATAAAGACGAAACCACGATGATAAATAACACAATAAACATGATCAAAACATAAAAAAAGCATCAATTAATCACTCAAAGAAATACCTCACAGAAAGCCACTTGCAAATAACAATCAATTACACAACAAAAAACTTCAAGCAAAGAAACAAAAAAACACTTCCATTTTTCTCTTCACAATTCTAGACAAGACTAATAACAACATCAATTGTCCATTTATCTTCTTTTACAAAGACACTGAACAACTGTAACCTCACAAATTGAGGAAAATAAAAATAACCATTAATCAAAATGAAACGAAGAAAAGAAAAAAAAAAGTAAAATTGGAGAGAATGATAATAAACAAACCAGGACACCAGCTTAAATTAGTGGAAGGGTCTTTATCAGCTAAGAAAAGTATGAGATTGGCTTTGTTATTTGACGCTTCCGATTTGAACTTCTCGAACACACTGTCGAAGCTCGACACTGTTGCGTCCACTACTTTCACACCCATTTTTCTCTCTTTTTTGCAGATTGCTGCTTTTCGAGATTTCCAAAGATAGCAGCCAGAGACCAAACGCTGTCGTCTTATACTCGCCGCATCTGCATGTTATGGGAACAGATTTGGGGAATATCTAAATTGCCCTTCCTCTATTTGCTTTTCTTTTTTTTTTAAAAAAAAAAAATTATGCCATGTATGATGTATCCACTTTTATGTTTCTTGTAATGCCCGTTTATATTTTAAAAAGTATAAATGTACACAGTCATTTAATTTTTTTTAATCAGATTTTTTTCATTTATTGATTGTATTTTCTTACCAATACATTTCTAACAGTATCAAATAACTTCTTTCTCTCTCTTGTATCAAATATTTTCTTTCTTCTTCTCTCTTACTTTTCAGTTGACCATGTCTATTTAGTTTCATTTTCTCTGGTTCTTTCAAGGTTTTTAATTTATCATTTTTTTTGGTTTTGAAGTACATATTCAATAATATCGTTTTGTTTCCTTTATATTTAGTGTTTTATTTCTGTTATTGTAGTTCATCGAGCATTCTTTTCATTTTTTAGGTGAAAAAATCTGTTATTTTGATTCTTTTGAAAAAAAGATAACATTTTTAGTAAATTTTGTGGTTGATTGAGGTGTTTGTTTTAGATAATGGCTCTTAAGAAATATGTTGGTGATAAAAAGAGGAAAGAAGCAGAATGACTGACAAAGAAATCGACTTTTGTGTTGAAAAAACATTAATCGACCATCGGCGGTTCTCAAAAGGTAGTTATGAGCATATATGAATATGAAGAACACTATAAATATTAAAATTCACTAAGATAAGTACAAAGAATTATATAAGTCTGCTAAGCAGAAAATTTAACAAGTTTTGAATTCTATTTACTTGTATTGTTATTTAACCTATGGAAGGTAAATCATACTTTTTCAGTTTTATAAAAATAGACACAATAAGAATTTCATAATTTTTAAGAAAATGATAGTTGTAGTAGTTAAAATTATGTGTTGTTCTTATTATGCTCTTAAAAAATCTTTACTGGGAAACAATTCATTAAAAAATATGGTTCATAAAAATAATACATTAATGATTAAATAGAAAATGTCTTAATCCTATTCCTAAACCTAAGAAAGAGAAAAGGGATTATGTCTTAATTAGGTCAAACTTGTCTAAAATTAATCCATTCCTTATTTTTCTCTCATGGTAGTGTATGCTTCCTAAATATTAGGAAATTTGATTTTTGACTAATTTTGAGTTGGAATTAAAATTCTAATTCATGTAAGCTAACCTAGTTCAACTAGTCTTAATGTATTTGATCTTAAATCCAAATCTAAAGCCTAGAACTTATGGACCAAGTAATGAAGCCTATAAATAGACATCATTAGGTCACAGATTCGACACTCACACTTTCTTGGCCAGTTGTCTAAGTCAGAAAACACTTAAGAGAATTTTGATTTAAGGCTGCAAGAATCAAACACCAAGAACAAGAGACTTAATTTTGTTTTTCTTGTAGGTCATGTGTGTGAGAGTAGAGGGGAATAACTTAAGGTCAGACGCTCAACATCAACACAATCAATACACGTGAATCATTACCGAGAATCAATACACGTGACATGTTGAAATTACCTCGATGAAAAATTGTATTCATAGAGATGCAGGTCACTAAATCACTTTATTTTTTATGATAACCAATTAAGAGTTTTAGACAAGAATGATTAGGAACTTTCATGCGTGTACAGGTTGACCAACTATCGCTAGAACTACCTTCTCTCCTTAGCATTTTCCATTGTCCCTCTACAAAACCAACAAACGGATCAAAAGAAAGTGCACTAGCACAAAGGTATAGACAAAATTCAACTTATTTTTGGTCTACGGATGAACAGTTCGTAATCCTGAGGGCACCAGTGTGCTTGATTCCTTGGTCGTAACCCTCCTCAAACAAACCAAGAGTGATTTCTTCATACTTTCTCCAAGAAAGTAAGAGTTTTAAGGATTTTTTTTAAAAGCTTTCTTATTCTTTCAAATGTGTCAAGGTCGTGTGGCTTTGTTTGAATAGAATTATGATTTGTTTTAAATTCGAAATCCTAATTCACTCTTATCTTGACCGAATTTTATAAGAAGAGGAAGAGATTTTTGTGCTTCTTTTTCCCTCTCCTTTATCTTATTTTTAAAGAAAATAAGTTCCACTTTTTTCTCCACAATTTTCTCTCATTATGTCCTAATTTAAGACATCATAATCCTAATGATTATTGTTGTCTTTAAAACGCGTATGAGCTTTCTAAAAATTGAGCTTTCATCCATTTTGGCCCAATTGTATCTAGTCCGATGACCAGAATTTGACCCAAGGTCCAAAAATATACTTTTAGTTATCTTTTTTTCGTTTGCAATCTATAGAACTATTTAATAATGATAATGAATTTAATAATTGATAAATCATAGACGGTCTCTAGTAAGACACTATGATCATTCAAAATTAAATAGTTGACGAACTATACCAACAGTCCTACGGCAATTCAAATTCTTCTCTTGACCTCTGATATCATGATTTGCATAAGGTATGTCTCTAACATTCTTATTTAGTGCTAAATCACTTTCTTGATCTCTATGACAAGGTTGATCAGTTTAAATGAATGATCCAACCATTTTATTTGGGTGCGACCACATTTTTCCAATCTTGCCTATCAAGCGGCTAGTGATATCTTCTCTCATTATTATGAGAGGGTCAATCCCTTCACTTCACTCATACTTCTACTTGTAATTCATAACATACCCAATAATACACATACTTGTTAACCTTTTACAGTTACATTAGGCGTATGTCAAAGTAAACTAGAAATCACAATAAAAGACATAACGATTTCAGGTCTAAGGAAAGAAATTTGACATTGCAAGACATACTAATTTAGTATTCTCATCAATGTTCACTCTTCAAATACAATGTACCACATTGTACCTATGAACTTTGTTAGATATCTCATATCTTTGACCTGCAGAACATGATCACCTACAAAGCTCATACTAGTCTTAATTCATTTTTATTTTCATGGAAACAAGTAACTAGAGATATTTAGAATGTTAATCTCAGAACTTTCAGGTTTTACTATCAAGGTCTTCAACCTTGATACCTCAAGTGTTTAATTAATATTTTTGAATATTTTATCATACACATAACACAGGTCAATCATGAAATGATAAAACGATGCATCATAATTTTATTAATCCATAATAATAGGTACATACAATGTATTGGGGTTAGGGCTTTCACTAACATGATATAGTTGTGACATATCTAAAGTATATGTTTTTAACATCTATATAATCTAAATAATGTTTGCTTGATGTTTGGAAATAAGCACAATCACTTGTACGTCATTTTTTAGGACCAAATAGTGCTTATTAGGGTTCAGTATGATTACACGAATAAAGATACGAGCTACTGAGGTCATGTGTACGAATGACAATTGAACCCGAAATCTACAGAGAATTTGTTCCCCGTCCCTGTTTTGACTAGAGAATCCCCGAATTTGACATGGTACGGGGACGAAGATGGGAATTTTCCGATAAGAAAATTTTGGGACAGGGGCGGAGATGGTATCTTCTCCATCCTCGCGGGGAATCCTCGACCCCGTTCCCATCGAGTTCCCCATCAGGGAATCCCCATCCCCACCGGAAAATACTCGCTCCCATACCTGTTAGTATATATTTATTACTTATATATATATATTATATATAAATATGTTATTATTATATATATAATAATTATTTTTAATAAATATTATAGTTTAAATATTAAATTATATATATATATATATTTAAAAATAATAATTTGTAGTTTTAAAGCAAGTACGGGGATCCCCGATACCTGACGGGGGCGGGGATGATATCTAAAACACCATCACCAATGGGGAAGGGGACGATGATGGGGATGGGGTCGGGATTCGGGTACAGGAAAAAGGGTCCTCGGAGATCCCCGTTCCCATTGTCATCTCTAGTCGTGTGCATGACCGCGTACCCTTACTGGAATCTTAATTTGCACTATACGGTCTATTACAAAGGCAGACCAAACCATGTAACCATTTTAGAAGCTCAAATCAAGTACACGGTTTGAAACACTGGTTAACAAGGTCGTGTGACTGACCATATAATGCTCATGGATTGAAATTTAAGTTCAAACAGTTAGGTACACGAGTTTGTAATCAATTGTGTAATTCTAACGGAATGCTTGAAATGATACACAACCAAATACATGGTTTGAGGAAGCTATGCAATAAAAAGCGTAGAAATAAAAAGGGTCCTCAAAGGCATCTACTCGGAAGATAGGAATCATAAGAGTATTCGTGAAAGCTGTCTAGCACTAATTTGTTGAACCTTGGTTAAAAAGGAAAGTGAAACTGCAAGGTTGTGTTGGTCCTGCTAAGAAATGTTTAGATCTTATCTGTTGTCCAAGTTGGGAAATCAACGTTAAAAAAGTTATTAGGTAAACAAATTTTACTGTTGATTCGATGGCTAAATTTCCCTCATCTTGTAATAAAGGGTTTAATATTTTGTATGATAGGATTGATAATTTCTGATCCGATAATCAATTAATGAGTAAACGATTAAATATGATACGAATGATAAGAATTTAATTTTTGTAACTGTTTACACCAAAATAATTTAGGTCCGCGGGCCGAATTATTCGAACAAGCCCAGTAATTGGTATAGATTTATTAACCTTTTATGGCAAGTATGACAGAAAATATTATGGAGTCAGTTCGCCAAAAAAGAAAATAAATCAAATATTTAGATGATATTTGATTTATCATGCAAGAAAATACAAATCAATCAAAAGGATATTAATTTATTATCAAATATCATAATGCCTATAACTACAGAGAAAAAACAAGTAGAGAACACACACATCTCAACAAAACACAACCTTATAAACTATCAATAATGTAAACTGTTGTTGCCATTGACTTTTTTCTTAATAAACTTCCTTTTTACCTTCAACCAAACTACAATCGACCCTGACCTTTTTTTCCTTCAATTCAGTTCATATTTTGCAGTCTACTTCTCCTCACCTCGATCTATATTACCAACTTCCTGTCCCTGGAATCCGCCACTGGTCGCGTTCTCCTTCACTAGTCCCATTTTCTACTGACCCTGACTCTGTTTCAGCTCTCGGCTTGCAATTTATATTTTCAGGCCTCCCTGGAGAACGTCTTGGCCCCTGACGGGAATTGTCGTCTTCTTTAGTTTCGGCTCTCTTTTATTTTTCTATCATTTGTTCTGAGTTTCCAATACTTTGTTTTTATGTTTTACACTTATTATTATCATTCCAGCAATTCCGTTTCAATTCCGTTTCAATGTCGATGACCATTTACTTCATGTTTATTAATTTTGCTATTGACAGTTTGTTTTGTCATCATTAAGTAAAAGACCTTTAGAGTGATAAAGTCGTCTCATTTATTATTTTGCTACAATCATTTGAATATATGAAAAAAAAGGCTAAACTTTAATGATGAAATAATAAATTACCCCAAAGTAACTATAGAAGCTGTCACCGCCCATTATATCAACAATTTAAATGTTTTAACAGCTAAAACAATAAATTGTTTAATTTGCTAAACATACTTACTGGCATTGGAGAATTGGGTTAATTTATTTTAAAAAATATATATAAATGAGGGGTGTTCATGTAAATTATACACAATGTTCCACAATTCATAACACTAAAATGGTCATTTTGACCCTCATTAAAAATGAGAGAAAAAAAAAAAAAGGAAGGGAAGAGATATATATGGTACGATTACTAATAGATAGAGACAGCGTACAATTATAGAGAGAGGAGATAATAAACTTGCTTTTTTAGCCAATATATTTTGACATATATAAATAAACAATTTTCATATCAAATTCAACATATCAGACTTCATCTCCACTCTTTTTTTTTCTCAGTAAAACAAAATGTCTTTATTCAGAGCTTTAATCTGCTGTTTTGTGCCTAAAACTTCGTCAAGAGTGTTCTCGGACGACGGAAGAGAAGTCGTTAATGTTGCAACTCAACAACAAAGAAGGAACTCAAATTACTGGAATCCTGAAGTAAATCTGCCTTTTCATAGTCTTGCATTTACTCCTTTTTAATCATGTAATATATTTGATGAATAAATTTACTTTCATCAAGTCAAAAGTTTGAAGTTTTTCTTTTCGTTTTACAGAAGAGTCCTGCATTTTTGTAGTGTAGAATATATGTTGGGTTCAGTTATATTCATATGGTTGTAATGGTTTATGAATCAAAAATCAAATGAATTTTTATGACCCTTTCTTGAGAATTTTATGTTACATTGTTTTCCAGGGAATTTACTGCACATATTTAATACATACCATGGAAAGTGATAAGCACTATTTTTACGTTTATGATTAGTAATTAGTATTAAAGCTAAGTATCCCAGATTTTCAAACCGAATAGAATATTAGAAGCCAAAAATTTTGGAATTGTAATCTATTAACTTTTGATTTTTTCCGATCCAAACTTAATCGAAAGTTTCATCATGTACAGATCTCGTTCTTGAGCAATATTTGAAAAAAAAAACCATACTAAACTATACTAAATTAAATAATTTTTATTGTGTAATGAAAATTCATACATATAAAAATCTATATATTAAAAATATTATTATTTATATATACACCATTCAAATTTATATAATTAATTTATATGATATTTTTGTTAATAAGATTATTAATATGATATTATTATTGAAGTTTAACTAGAATCAAGTGTCATTAAAAAAATTTAACCTAGAAGATATTTTGAGTTTAATTTGCATTAAAGATAATTAAGTTATTTTTAATTGTCAGATATTAAGTTTCTGAATTTTAATATATATGTATAAAAAGTTATTGCAATAAATGTTTCAAGTAACACTCTTTAATGTAAAAAAAATATTAAAATAAATAATATTGAATTTTATTTTAATGTGAAAAAATATCTAAAATAATATAAAACTCGAACCTATTTGAACTGACTTGAAATATTGAAAGATTCGAATTAAAATAGTTGAAATTTGGGATGATTCCGATTCTTTTTTTTAAAAAAATATGATTCAAAACTTTGGATCTGATCAGTTCTTAGGCCAAAATCGAGCTAACTCGGCCATGCTCCCCATAATTAGATTCGAAACTTTGGATATGATATAGTTCTTAAGCGATTGTGGGATCCACTAATAATAGTGGATGCTACTATTTTTATTTTTTATTATTTTTTACTAAATTATTTTAATATACAAAAATTTATCAGTTAAGTGGCAGTAGGTCACATTTTGAATATAGTGAGGGATTAATTATCAGGAGAAATTTAGAATGATACGTAAAAAATTAATAAAACGATGAGTTGGTATTTTTATCATTCTTTATGAAAATTAAAGCTAAAGATACATTTACTTTCAATAAATTATGATGTGCTATTTTTTACATCATAAATTCACACCCTAAAGCTAATAAGAACCTTTTATTGTTTATATTAGTAATTAGATTACAAATCTTAATTAGATTTTATCATAAAATACTATTAATAAAATAGATATTTTGCCAATATTTCTATGTACATTGTTTATTTATTTCTTGTGTATGTGTCTGCGAGATATTGTACTATAATGATATATGGTGGTACAATAAAGTTTAAGTTCATGTTGTTGGACCAATGATAGTAAAAAATTAAAAAAATTCTTTGAGTTTTGATAATGTGTAAAACAATAAATTGATAAATTAAATTTAGGTCAAAGATATAAAAATAGAGTACATAAGTTGGAACCAAAGCAAAAAAATTAAAAAGTCTCTCGCTCTCTATATACTTTATTTACATCTATATTTACATATTAACTCATGTTATTCTCTTAGTTATCTCTTATAAAAATCATTATATTTAGAAACTTTTCTGTTATTAACATCTTTAAAATTCAACTAACATTCACCAAGTCATTACTAATGTCTATGTTTGTTTTATTCATTGAAACCAATCAAAAATATCATTTTTATACATTTTACACTTAGCTCGGCCTACAACACGACTATGTTATTTTAACCACACCATTATTTGGTGTTATAAGTGTTACACTGCCTCTTACACAATCGTGCTACTAACTGTGTTGTTGAACAAATGAATTACACAGTTAATAACTTGCTCGTATATGTTTCATGTCAATTAGATTTTAATTTGATCATACGACATGACACACAGTCTGTGTAGTTTTCTGTAATGATCAACTAAAACCCTACTTAACACTACTTAGCCCGTAAAATGATGCAAAAGAGATACAATCAATGCACAAACATCAAAGACACTT
Organism: Breynia disticha f. nivosa; assembly: GCA_948193385.1. Taxonomy (NCBI): domain Eukaryota; kingdom Viridiplantae; phylum Streptophyta; class Magnoliopsida; order Malpighiales; family Phyllanthaceae; genus Breynia; species Breynia disticha. The sequence continues at coordinate 2,694 of CANYCX011028505.1, read as the reverse complement.
TAATGTACATATGAAAGCATTTAATACACCATTCTTCCCACGTGTCGCACATATGTACAATGCAAAAAGGTATGAGAGATAGTTGTTCAGGTAACAACTGGCCGACCTATGCACATGTGAAAGTTCTGATTAAGTTTTTCAAGTCCAAAATGCTAAGCTACTTATCCTGAAAACAAAATACGATTTAATGAGTAGCATACTCAATAAGTATATCTATTATAACAAAAATTCAACACGTCACATGCAACAATAATACTCTAATCTATATACAAACATTTGTGCATATGCTATGAGTTCATTTATCATTTAGTGAATATAGTTCATTTATCATTTAGTGATTATCCTTACTTCTGGATCTTACTCGAGAGTTCACTTGCTGACTCTAGCCTGAAGGTTAAATCTTTAGGATAATTTAATCTTTAATCATCTCTAGAATACAAAGATCTTATCACTCTAGCATCCTAGCAAGCAGTGAAATTGCTCTATTTAATTTCATACGAATGAATGACATATATTCAATTAATATCGCCATTGGATCTCTACATATTCTCTAAGATATTTCATATCTTTAATCACAGATCCTTTACCTCTATATTCATATAAACATATACATATTCATACTCTAGGCATATAAACATAAAACACAGGAATAGCGCACGAAGCATGGATCATAATAATATTTTGGATAGTCTTTCATAACAATAGTGCAACCTCTGCAAGTCATATCAACAAATAACATTCTAGAAATGATCTACCATTTATAATATAATAATATATCAATATCCAATATACTCTAATAATATATATAGACCATAAACGTATGTAAGTACATCCACAATCTTACGCTAGAGATTATACTTACCTGACTAGCTGAAATGCTCCATTTAGTGCTCACTTTTTCTCTCTCGCGCACTAACTCTGGATCCTATGCACAATTCCAATGCATCTCAACACTTTAGATAATGCAACAATTCAAGAAACGTGATGGTAAGCATGTATGCTTATGAATGGATTAATTTTAGCATTTTCATTTTTTTGGCCAACTTCTAATAACCATAAATCTCTCGTTTTAATATGTTCTAAAATTTGAATATATTTTTCTCCTATGTGTATACTAAAAATAAATCTTCTGGATCCCATTAAAATTATGATTCTATCTTATAGTCTCATATGTAACAATCTTAGTTGTCAGTTTTAGATATATTCCCATCTAGTTTTATGTTAAAATTTCAAACACTTAGAAACATCATTATTAACAATCTGGTCCAATTTTTATTGATTCTAGGCACATTATAGTCCATTTGGAAACTTGGAATCTCATCTGGTTCATTATATTCACTTTAGGAAAATTACTATAAGTCACGACAATTCTCTATCGCTTCAGCAAACACCTCTCTGCTCTAAGTTACCATTTTCGTCATTTATCTCAATAGAAGAAAGATTTTAAGGCTATTCTTGTTGTTATAGTTCAATGGCATCCTCTTGTTTCCAGATAGTGTTTGTTTGTTCAATCATCACATTGGAGCAAAGAAAACCACTCTATACAAATTCAAGGTTCGATTTTTGTCCAAAATGGGGTGCTGTATTTTCAAACATTATTTCTCTAAATATGGAAATCGTCAATCTCTAATTTTAATTTTCAAAATTCCTCAGTAAGATGAAATTCTAGATATAAAAAATTTAGATCCCAAAACAATCTATAGCTAGTTGAGAAAAATCAAAATTTTTGAGGAGACAAACAAAAGATAAACAAGTTTTTTTAAGCTTAATAATATTCAAGAAAGAAATCGACTAATGTTTTGCCCTATATCCATGAAGGAACACTTTTGAATTTGATTTAGGAAAGCTATAAAATGAATTTTAGAGCTTGGTAGGTTTTGAAGATGTGCTTAATTTTATAAGGAATGAAGAATTGATTGGATTAGGGTGTTTTTATAAAGGAAAGATTATGGTTTTTTACTAAAATATCCTTAAATTTATCTTTTACTCAACACACTTCAACATAGTCTTGTTGATTAATCAACACACCTTTTTTGTTTAATTAACCCTCTTCCTATTAATTTAACGCATCCCTATTAATTTAACACACCTCTGCGTTAACTTAAACATGTCCTCTATATCATCAAATACTCTTTTTCTCTTAATTTAAATAATTTTAAAAATTTATCTTTATTTTTATTTATTTCTCTTTCCCATTCATTAAAATATTTAATGAATGCTTTGCTATAATGAGATGCCTATTATGAAAGGAATGTTGTTTTTTGGATTTTCGGGTCTCTAGGTTTGGGATTTAACAAAGATGTATGTAAAGTGAATCTGGAACACAGGTTGACTAATGCAAAGATTAATTGATTATAGTGTGCATAGGATAAGTGTTGATATCCATCCCACATTGCTTAGAAATATGTTGGAAGGGGGATAATTTACTATAAATACCCCCTTCTCCTCCCAAATCTAGGCATTCCAAAAAAAATTCCCAAAACACAAGTTCCCTCTTGTATAGAGTGAGTGTTTGTTGGGTGAGTTTTGTATTCCCACAATTTTGTGGAAGAGTAATAAAATTTTTCGGAGTTGGTCTCGTGGAGTAGCCCTGGTGTGAGGGTGAACCACGTAAATTTCTTGTGTTGCTTATTCTTTTTTGTCTACCGCCATCTGGCTGGTTTTATTTATTTGTTGCTTAATTTTATTACCGCT
>CANYCX011028049.1:0-32670 GCA_948193385.1 Breynia disticha f. nivosa | reverse complement strand
ACCAAAATCTAATTCCAAGTCGGCCTCATTTCGATCTGAGTTGTCTCATCAGCCTGTGGACAATATTTATCAAGTTCATTTATTTCAAATCATTATCAAAACATAGAACGGACACAATGTTCACCGCCATTGGTGCAACATCACCATCAACCACAATCACAACTTCTTTCGAATAGAAGTCGACCTTAGCCTGATTCAGGATAACCAATCAAACCGGTGAAATAAGTCGACTCAACAATATGTAAATCACAATGTCGCAAAATATGTCTAACTAACACAGTACCACCAGCAGCAGGCATCAATACAGAAACAGTATAACCCAGACGCTCTATGCTACCTCCAATATGGTCTACCACTGACTCACTCACAAAAGAGCATGTAGAACCTAAATCAATCAATACCAAAGTAGTATATGAGAAGATAAAAATGGTACAAGTGATCACATTTGGATTATCTGCAACCTCATCTCTAGTCATAGCATAAACTCGAGCCTGTGGTGCTGACCCTGATGGTGTTGCTGCTCCACTAGATCTGCCTCCGCTACCTGTACCAAATACTCCACCTCTAGCAGCTAATCCTCTTATAGAAGTAGATCTAAAAACTCATCCTCCTTTACCTTTACTAGTACCATTCGATTCTGTAGTCTTGGCCTCACTAACACTACTCTGTCAAGAAATACTGCCTCTTTGAGGCTCTTGTCTCTGTAGACCGTCTTTGGAAAAATGACCGAACTGACGACACGTATAATAACGTCGATCATCTCTGTCAGTAACTGTACCTATACCTCGACCCTGAGAAATAATAGGTATAATGGAATAACTTCTGTCACCTCCAGCTCCTCTGCCAGATAGTCTACCACCACTACCACCTATCTCTCTGAGTGGCCTAAAATCTATCTTCTTTTTCATCTGCTGCTGAGAATTAGAACTATCTGACACTCTGTATCAATTTCCTTAGATTTATCACCCTCTGCCTCTAGCTCCTTTGCCCGAATAGCTTTCTCAAGTAACATCTCATATGTAGGAGGTTTCATCGCAATCCTATTGCAAATGGCATACCTCAGACCACGCTCAATCTACCTCTCCTCTTCCTGTCTATATCAACATCCTCTCGAGCATAACGAGACAATCTGGTAAACTCTGCCTCGTACTCAACAATATTCATCTCTTTCTGTTTTAACTCTAGAAATTCAATCTTTTTCTTCGTCTGATAGTGTGGAGGAGTGAATTTATCAGCAAATCTCCTCATAAAATCATCCTAAGTGAACACTGGAAGATCTCTCTAACTATCTAGAATCAATTCCCACCAATTCCAGGCTGCTTTCTCATGAAGAGAAGTAGTATACCTCAATTTTTGTTCTCGCATACATCTCATAAGCGTCAGAATCCTCTCCGTATGCCTAAGCCAGTCATCAACCTCAACTGGATCAGTAGTACCCTCAAATGTCTTTGCTCCCTATTTTCTAACTTTAGCAAAGTTTTTATCAATGTTCAGGTTTGTTGGACTCTCTGAACCTCTACCCTGATCTCTCATCATCTTCTGCATCTCCTAGAACAAAGCAACTGCAGGATCATACGGAGGTATAGGTATAGTAGTCTATGCTGCCAACTACGTCGTGGGCTGCTCTGGAGGTACTGGGGCTGAACCCTATCCCTCAACTGAATCTCTGGACTCTATAGTGTGATAAGGCGATACGTCGTCTATAGGCTCCATCTGTTATAAAAATTGCAAGTTCAAAAATCATTTCAGATTTCCAAATCACAGAGAAATTGAAAATCATTGGCATAGTCTGGAAAAAATTTAATCTCAACTCTGATACCACTAAATGTGGAACATAAATTTAAAATCTTTTTTCCCTGATAAACAATATAAATAAAGAAATGATATAGAAATCAAATCTTAAAAACAATGAGAGAGAAAATATATACACGCTATTTATACAATACCTCGGCCCAGCCTGTTCATTTTCAAAATCAAAACAAAAGCAAAACCAAAATAGTTTGAAAAATTAAAACTCAAATCTGCGTGTATATACAAATGTACAAAGTACAAAATATGAAAAACATCTCTGGAGCTAGACCTCAGACGTATGTCGCAAGCAAAACTCAGATCACTGTTGTCCCTATCCAAAAGCAGCTACCTACGATCTGCACATCAATTAAAACAAACACGGGGTGAGTACTTAACATACTCAGTAAGTAATCTTAGCTTCATTTAAATAAAATGGAGTGTAGGGGAAAAATACAAGTCATCACGATGACGTGCCTATCTTCTTTCTCCCTATGGCATCGACTATGTCAGTAAAAACATATTCATTCAATTCACACAGAATTTACAACCACACAGGTTGTATATATTTCACTCAGTACACAGCAACATTTGGATCACACAGATTGATCAACATCCACATAGGATAGCACAAACTTAATTATCCAAACAGGATTGATCACAGAGATCAAATTCACATAAAACAATCATCCACACTCATCCACACAAGATTAATCATATCGATCATAATCATATAGATCAGATTCACATAGAATCCAAATCATAACATAGTACATATACGAATGTAATGTATGATATGAAAATGCTAATGCAAATCCACACAGGATGACCTTGGGTTTTTGTCCTATGTTCCACACAGGAGAGGATACTGCTGTGCCACACATGAGAGATTAGGCACAAAGCCAATAAATACGGACAACACACAGTATGTTCAGGACAGCACATAGCAAGTCCTTATCCACATAGTAAATTTATCCACACGAATATCCGCACAGGAATCATATCCACACAGGCATCGTGTTATACAAATGGTTATGCAATATTTGAATGTATGAATGACATTCGTATCAATACATATCACAAAGTACAAGGCATAGCTCATACAGAGCATATAATACCACACAGGTTTACATTTATCATAAAAACAACCACACAGGTATAACTATCATCAACGTATCAATATCAACTCCATGTCCACCTTTATTAATGTAAGAAATACAAAATTACCAATAATCAACTTAGAATCAACTATATGACAACCAAGGCATATATATATATGTCAATCATATGTCAACTAAACATATAATCAAAAACATAACATCATTCATTCATATCAATGAATCCACAAGACAAGAATTCAATTCAAGCTTTATATCATTCTTTCACTTTGAATCAAAATCATAAACTCAGGTTCAACTTACTAGAATAGATGAAATTAGCTATAAATCCACCAATTCATCTTATTTTTAACTTGATTCATCTAAATCTAGCAATCCTCAATTCACAACATTATAGGCCAAATATATTGACATATATATAAGCCTAGAAATCTACATTCTCACTTATAAGAAATAGTCTTACGAATAAATTCAGTAAGCGTAAGAACACTTACCTCTGAATACGAGCAAAATGGAAATATCGACACTAAATTAATCCCGCTCAATCGTCGTACGGATCCTCCTGTACGAAATTAATCGCATACATTTCTTTAACTAACTATATTCACATTGATTCTCTACTTAGAATCATCAAAACATCATTTAAAAGCTTAATTCATCCATTCTCATAACTTTCCTTCATGAACCATTCTTCTTAAAATCCTCCCTTACAATGATTTATTTTTTCTAAATCATATACAAGGAGTTATTCAAGTTCCATTCAATCAACAGCAACAATTTCAGTTCAAACACATTCAATCATCAATTCAAAAGCATAACTCAAGAATCAAGTTCATATAAACCAACTATCAACCTTACCTTATTGATTTGGCTTTAATTCTTTGCAAGATTAATGTTTTTTCTTGCTAAATCAATCCTTGACACAAGAACAATGTTCTTTGCTTCTTTCTCAGCTTCCTCTACTATTTTCTCTACAGTGTTTATGTTAGGTTCTTGAAGGTTCGGTTAAATCGAGCGACTCATATTTTTTTCCAGAATTCATCAGTCCACGTTTGGTGGACAGAAAAGTACGTGTGGTCATGGCCACTGCGCATACTTGGCTGCCATAACGTGTACTTTGCTGGTTTCCAGCATTTCTCCTTTTTCCTTGGTTATTTCACATACCCCTTATATCAACCTTCAATCGACCTTCACGTACCTAAGTTTAATCATTTATTTTTCATCATTTCAATACAAAAAATCTTATTTTCAATCATTATTTCCATAATATAAATTCCAGGATGTCATAATATATATATTCTATGAGAATTCTATATACTCCAAAGTATTTAGTCTAATTTTTAAGATTCGTTCGAAATAACATAAATGCATGCGAGTTTCAATTTTAAACAGCGGAAATATAAATTGTGGAGCTCAAATTTTTAAAATTTGTTTTTTCAATTTGAACCCACTTTTTATTAAAAAATAGAAAATAATCAACCATTACTTTTATAAAACACATTCAGCCCAAAAGGTTTATAAAATAACATACACAAGCAGAAGCCAAAAAGATTTTTATACATTTGTGTAATGTACAACATATAAGTTGAAAACAAAATCCTGGAGCTGTAACTCAAGAATCAAATCTGACATGTCTCTGATCACTAGCAATCTAGTCCACATCAGCTACATACGATATACATAACATTTTAACATTTAAACAGGTGATTATTCACAAATACTCAATAAGTGGAAATCATAATATTGAATAAATGAAGTGCAGGGGAACAGCACGAGATCGTGCTGGATGAACACGAGGGCGTGCTCAGCAGTTTTCCCATTTGGCACATCATGCTAAACCAAACACGAGCTGTGTTCATATAATATAAACCCAGGTAACACGATCGTGCTACCCTAGAGCACAAGGGCGTGCTCGTCACATTTCCAGAATTCTGCCCAGCAGCATGGTCGTGCTAGTTAGCACGGGAATCGTGTTAAGCTACTGTTTTGGTACATTAATTTCTATTTTCACTCAATTTCCAGCAAATAAGTTTCATGCGTATTCCAACATGTTCAATATACACTCTTAACCATATCAACAGTGTTTCCACAATCAAAACACTTATAATCATACTTGTTTGCAATAAACCATCATTAAGTACCAAAATATGCCAATACATAGTACATATGAAATCCATCATATCAATCCAACATTCAAGTATAAACAGCAGTAAAAATCATGCCATAATGAATGCCAAATGTCTCGTGTATGCAAATGAATAACACACACAGACATATGCGAATGTCCGGGGCTTACATCCTTCGGCATCTCGCCGGCATCGGGAATCTCTCAACCGGCATCGAGCGTCTCACTCGAAATCGTCGGGAATCTCTCAACCGACCTGCGAGGAATCTCTCAACTGACAGTGCACATCACACACTGAATAGTCTGTAGATCCAGCCTACTAATCCGGCCCCGTGTCACACAAATCATGAAACACCAATGAATATATGCACTCAAATGGCCTCAATAATCACATGCATGCTCATAACAAAGAAAATCTCATGCTTCCATATGCCATAGCAAATCACATGCTAAAATATACACAATGTTAACTACAAGTCAACATAAAATCAATCAGGCATATAACCCAACAGAGCATACAAATCACAATCACAAAACCATGCTCATACAAATCACAAGCTAGAAATCTCATCAAGCTTATCATATTAATTAAACATAACACACATATGAGCATTCACATACTTTGTTCTTAATTATCAAGCTTTTAAGCTCTTCTTTCTTTCTTTCATTAATCTTTAAGTATAAAGATACTTAATTAGGATTAATATTACAACCATACAAAATACTCATATATATATCATCGTAAGTGGAAACCATTTACCTCGAAATACGTGCAAACATAGCATCGCTTCACCACCAATTAATCTCTCGGCTCACGATCGTCTAGATCCTCCTAGATAATCAAACAATCCATAAATTAATCATTCAATCCACTCTTAATATCTCCTTCAACCCTAAACCATATTTCATCTCATTCCAACAACTAACAACAACTGTTAAACTTCAACCCAACCATAATTCAGCAAGTTTCCTCCTCAATTAAGCAATATAAAGTTGAATTCTTAGCTTAGTTGACTTGGATGCTTAATTCTTGCAAGAATTTGGTGTTTCTTGCCCCTCACAAGATTTTGAACTTAGGATTAGGGTTTCCTTAGCCAGCTGCCTGCTTCTTTTCTCTATTTTTCGAATCAATTGAAATCAGAACAGCTTACTCGATATATTCTCATTCAACATGACCTTAACACGAGTAGTGCCATTTGGTCGTGCCGTTCTTTTCTTAGCACGAGTTTCTATTTTGTCGTGCACGGTGTCATTCTGTAATTTATTCAACATAAGTCGTGTTGATTTCCCAGACACAAGCATGATGTCATGCTCTTCAGCACCCATGAGCACGAGGGCGTGCTCATGACCGTGCTCACTGCAATTTTCTACAGAATTTTCTGCACTTAACTAAATTGATCCGATTTGTTTCTTTTTTAAGTTATTTCCCATATAACTTAATTTGTACAAATTCCAAGACGTTACATAAATTCTACGTGAATTAAATAATTTCTAAAAAATACAAATTTATGTCTAAGATGGGTTCAAAATGACATTAATGCATGTCCGTGGTTTTAATTAAAACTAGAGAGATAAAGAAAATAAGTTTTATACATGAATTGTATGGATCAAGTATACGAGTTATTTTTTATCAAGTCGTCGTCGAGAAGGAGAAACGATCTAAATTTTTTCGATAAAATGTGACTTTATGTATGTTGCTAAAAAATTGTAAAATTTAGAAAAGTCAATTGGGCTAATTATGATATGTTCAAATTGGATTCAATTAGGTATGGTCATTAATGGTGGAATCCCAAATGGACATCTATTAACTTTGGGAAATAACACTAGTGACATATGTTATCAAGTGTCACTAAAAAAAGGCATTATTTGTAAAGGATTAGTTACCTTATAAAATTTTGAACAGGAAGCTGAAATTAGTGGGGTCGCCCATGACGAGTTGGGTAAAACCGAGACCAATATATGTTAGATATTTTGGTCTATAGTGAAATTAAATATTACACATAAAGATTAAATAGGTAATTTGTTTACATATATAAAGGGTTAAACATCTTAGTTTCATAAGAGGAGAAGCATTTACTCCTACAATGAAAAGGAAGAACATATTGTTTTCTCTGTGAAAAACATACATACGCTTTTTCTTCCCCTGTTGGATATTAAGCCAACCACAGAGAAAACAAGTTTTTTTTCTCTCATAGATCTTCAGCAATGAAGTTGAATCAATAATAGACTCATGAGTTGAATCTAATTAAGACTATTAAAGTTATTTGGTTTACTATGTTCATTAATCAACAATTAGTTTGTTGAATTAACAAAAGAACAATAGTACACCTTAATTAATTAATTTTCATAATTGATTAGTCTAGGGATATTTCCTTAGTAAATATTAAGTATATAACAACTAAATGAAATACATAATGAACATAGATCATTAAAAGATAATGATTTAGAAGCAAACAACAAGAGCATTTATTATTTTGAACCTTGATTTAACTTAAGGACTGAGTGAGCCCCCTAACAGATGGTAACGTTCTTATGTAGAACACTTTCCTTAGTTATACTCATTCTTACTTAAAGTTAGAAAAAGTAGGAAAGAAATAATAAATTGTGTATTACTTATTTTAATTTTTTTATTTTAAATACACAATTCATTTTGTTATGATTATTTATTGTGTAATAAATGATGACCACTGCTATAAAAGTCGATTTATTTTGAGCTAGACAAATATTTTGGTCAAGCTAGAATCTATAATCGTAAAGATTGAAAATAAGATTTTCCAATCGAAAATAAAAGCTAAGAGCTTTTTAAGCCATTGATTAAGGATGTTCCTAAATTCAAGGATGTAGTTCTCAATATAACTTGGACATTAGTTCTTATATGATGTGAAACAAAAGTGTTTCATTATCTGCATTGAATTGCTAAGTACAAGAATAAATGCAACTACTAAGTATCTATGCATGTATCATTTAGAGATGGCAATAAAAATTGAACCCGATGGGTTATCCGTTCCCCATATCCATTTTGATCAGGAAAACTCGGTTTGACCGGTAAGGGGGAGGGGACGAGGACGGGTATTACCCGAAATTGAAAAATGTGTTCGGGGTTGGTTTGGTAGATAGTAAAATACCTGACAAATACCCGAAAAATACCCAACAAATACCCGACAACACTAAACCTAAATACCTCTCACTCTCCTCGTTAAAGTTTCTGACTCACTCTCTTTCTCTTATGTCTCTCAATTTTCTTCCCTCTCAAACCCTCACCCCCTCTCAAATCACCCTCTCTATTTTTTTCTCTTTTCCTCGACTAAAGCCCTTCATTCGCTAGGCTCTCTTTCCTTTATGTCACTCTCTCCTTTTCTGTCTTGGTTTTCATCTCTTCCACTGACGCCATTTATGGGTTTCGTAAGTTTTTCTTCATATTCAGTCTCCTCTCTCAAAATCCAACTTCCTTCTCTAATTGTTAGTTATGTTTTTCCTTTTTAATATTTTGGGCATCAAGTTTTTGGTTCATTTTAGTAAATCTTCTGCTAAAATCAATCTTTTTCTCTCTTATTAATTTAGTTTTGTTTATGTATGTTTTTTTGTCTTGTTACAGGTTTCAAGATGGAGGGCTAGATTGATGCTAAATTGGTAATGCATGTTTAGATTATGCCAATCAGAAGGAGGTCTTAACGAAGAATTATACATGGCTCATAACCCATGGTTCATCATACAAAGTAGTAAACATATAGTTGTTTAAACTTTATGAGTTTTGTAGTTTGTTGGTTTATTCAAATTTTTTATGATAATACTATTAAACCTTAAGAGTATTGGAGTTATTGGTATATTCAAATTTGTTGTGATAGTACCACAAACAACAAAGAGGTAAATAGTCAATTCTTATTTTTAAGTGTAAAGAGATACACGCTTAACTAGAATTGATACAGTTAAAGCGCTTATATGGTAAATCCTAGAAATCAGATTTTTGGCATAGTTCTAAAAAAATTTTGTTCCACTTTGTGAGAGAAACATCAATACACCTAGAACATTTTTAGCAAAGCCAAACCATAGACATTATAACTTTATGAATAGCTTCTTAAGTAGAGGTTGTATTCATATCCAAGCAACATAAGAATTTTTTGGGTAACATATTCTATGTTGAATTACAGCTCACACAAACAAACAAATAAATGAAATAAATCTTGTTGTATAAAAGAGAGTGACTTGTCATATACAAGTTTGAGATTTTCTCACACAATGACCAAACATTACTATTCTAAGTGATTATTAGTTGGTTAGTACTACTAATCCATAAGCAGGATTAGATAAAGCATATGTAAGATACTTGTAAGACACCAAATTGTGTTCAAGGATCTATAAATGATTAGGAACACGATTGAATAATGGACACGTGATGTATGACTTTTTTAGTAACTACATCCAAACATAGCATAGGTCATGAATCCAAACATAGCATAGGTCATGAAACCTAAGTGGTGACTATGTCCTTATATGAATTCTTACTTTGGCTAAAAGACTAAGCAATAGGAATTCAAAGTCTTGGCATGAGTAGTGAAAAATTGTCATACAAGTATTGTACACGAAGAATGTTAGTGTAATAAGTTTTAAAACTAACTACCTTAAGATAAGTTATTATCTAAGGTGATAGTCATTATCAAAATTTTCAGTTGTTAGTAAGGTGAAATCAAGTATCACATCAAGTCAAAGAGGAATTAATAGAACAAGAAAATGGTGAACTTTTAAGTTCAAAAGACCACAAAAATTTTAATAGTGGATCAATGTTGAAATATTTCAAGATATGGCATATATCTTGGACATATCTAAAGATACACATAAATTTATTGTGCATAATTTAGCATGCAAAGCGGAAAAACCTACGCACATGGGTTGATACCTTAGATTTTCTCTTATGTTTGAGAAAATTCTTAGATGAGGCTATAAAGAGCTCATTCCTACTGAGGTGTAAAAAAGAAAGTAGTAAATAAACAATTTATTCCATGGGTAAGCCCATGATAACTGCAATCATAATCTGCTACAACCAAAGGCAGTCCTAATATTACAGAGACTTGAAGTGGACTAAGGAAAAATGCTAGGTATATTGAAGCCTGATACCTAAGCATGGTGATATATATCTCTAAATATATGGCATGTGTTCCTAATGAGAAGGATTTGACACCATGACATATTCTATGTGGATGTGTGTTATACACAACATGGGATGAAAAAAATTTAAAAGGTCTTATTTTCTCTAATGTGAGACCCAATAGCTATCAAGTGGATCTCTACACATCATCCTATGAACTTTGAATTACTATGAAGAAGCTTGATATTATTCAATTTCCTTAATATGTTTACAAAGTACATCTCTGATCAACACGTGTAAATTTGGGGCATGTTGGATAGTTGTTACTATCAAGGCAGAGTAGTAGTTTTGTATGAGGTAGAATACTTTCAGTAACGGTTCGCAAATATAATCAAAGTACGCACGATCCCTGTCAAAATTTCTTGGTGAAATAGACAAGTGGAAATGATTGAGTTTTTTGTAAGACCTTATGAAAAAAAGACGTGAAATATGGAAAGTAATTCGAGGGGATACAACCATGAGTTTAAAGAAATATGTATGAATAGCCCAGTCAAGACACATATACTAATTCTTAACTAGTTGGTCGCGCGACTCACTACATGGAAGAATGTTACAACTTGGATGAATTGAGAAGGCTTTACACTTGACAAAATAAGTTTTATTAATGTGCAAGATGGAGATTGGTAGTCAAAGGTCCGCCCACGACTAAATGAGTTAAGTGGGACTGACTGACAATATGTTTATCAACATTATGGACTTATGAAGTAATTCCTTTTAGTATAATAGGTCACAAAAAGAAACCCTAAGGTGTAACAGTGAATCAGTTTTCACATTCTTTTTCTTTAGACAATCGGAGAAAAGAACAATAGTTCTTTTCTCAAAGCTTACAGCTCATCAAAGTATTATGTAGAAAGGGTTGCGAAAGCGCACACTTTCTACTAGACATTCGTGTCTGTAGGAGAAGGAGGCCACAGTTTTAGTTTCTCAAAGATCTCAACTCTTGCGCTGCAATAATCAGGCAAGTCTTTTATTTAATTACTGCTCTTATTATGCTTTGCACTATATTGTTTGAGATCTTACAATTTATTATTTATATTATACAATTATGAAATTACAAATTTTTTTAATAAATTAATTATTTCCGACGAATTTCGCCGGAAATTTGCAAACAAATTTCGTCGAAAATTTGCGAATTCCTTCGGAAATATGAATCACCGTCCGTCCACAATTCGAGAAGTCCAACATTCCAGTCAAATATATTCCGTCGAATTCAACGATAAACGATCCGACAAATTTTGTCGGAATACTATATCACCGGCCGTCCAACATTCCGATCGAGACTCTCTGACAAAAATCGACTGAATAAGTGTTTCTGACAGGATCTTTTCCGACGATCTCTTTCCTTCGAAAAGTCCCATTTTTTCGATAAATTTCGACGAAAATGGGTCGTCGGATTAACCCAAATTTCTTGTAGTGATCATTATCACATTGAATACTCCCTTGTAAAGATTAAGTTTGGTGATTTCTCCCTTCCAATTTTAGTAATAATAACCTCGTTTTATTATAATTAAAATAATATAACACAAACTACAAATGACTCTACTTATTTATATTGAAAATGTTTGTGCTCCAGAAAATAGACCAAAATTATATAACAATCTAATTTTTACTGGCAAACTTACCAAATAACCCAAGTTCAATATCAATCCTAATTATAGGAAATAACTAATTTGAACGTAGACAACATACATTAAAATTACTAAAACAATCTTGAGAAAACAAAAGCAAAACATGAAGTTGTACAAGTATGGCTTGCATAATATTTGGATAAGAATCTTTTGTTGGAACTGTATGGATTATATTGTACTACTAAATTAGGGTCATCCATATTTAGATCTAATTTTATTACAATAACCATAAAAATTTTCTCATGAAAGTAATTTTCGTATCAAAATTGTGACAACATAAACTACAATGGTTGTCCAATCTTCAAGGAGGTAAATATAGGCATTTATAGAATTGCTACAATGGTATTTAAACAACTCCAAAACGTCAAAATTATGTGTTCAATTCATTGCTTAGAGAGAGAGTTACGTAGGTTCAAGCCACCAACCTATTACTTCTGTGGCTAAGTACCACAGAAACTTGAAAGAAAAAAAAAAGAATAGAGGAAGAAACAATAAATTGAGTTTGTTGTTTTATTTTTTTATTAAATACTAAAAAAGAGAGATATTGAAAGAGAATAAAAAAAATGAAAGGTTGTAAGTTATTTTTGATAATTGTGTTTTGTTTTGGGAGTATGATTCCAAGATTATACGCAGCTAATTTAGGCATTGCTGAGTTTGATCGCGTGTGGGAGAAAAGACAAGCAGAGGCACAGAAGAATACCGTCGCGGCCTACACTCATAATCCTGAAGACGTCACTGCAGATTTAAACTATCAAGTTAACAAGTAAGTTCAAATGTTGTCGTTGCTAATTTCTGTTACTAATTTCACTTTTTTCATGGAGTGATATGAGAATGATAACATAAAATCATTATTTAAATAATTTTAATAATGCTATAATTATCCAAACAAAAGATTGCGTGATAATTTGATAGTAATAAATAAATATACATAATTTTTTCTAAGAACAAGACTGATAAAAAGAAAATATTGATAAAAAATTATATATTAATAAGAAAATGATTTGTAAATAAATTTATAGGTCGCAATTGTGAGTATCACTATATAAGAACACAAGTCCAGTCCAACTAAACAATAAAATTTTGTATTTAGATGAATAAAAATTTAAAAATTTTCAACTTAATAATTCAAATGCAAAAGATGGGTACAATTTTTTTCAAACAAAATAAATAATTTTTTTATAGATCGAAGTTTTAATATATTAATTAGTATCCAGCACAGATATTTATCTGTCTGGAATAAATTTCTCTTCAATGCAAATAATTTTAACCTTAAAAGCATATTTATTTAAAATAATTTTAATCTTAATAATACTTACAATTTCAAAATAATGTAAAACAATAACTTATATGTGTTGCACTTCTGATGTCATCACCATGTAATGTATGGTAATAATATTAGAATGAAAACATAACAATCACTGGATAGATAATTTTAGTAATTTTATAATTACTAAAATTAATGATTGTATAATAATTTGATGATAATAGAATAAATTTATATAAATTTTTCTAAGAATAAGATCGATAAAAAAATATTGATAAAAAATGAAAATTTGTATGTTAATAAGAATTACATATCACAATTGTAAATAGAGTGCAATTTTTTCAAATAAAATAATTAAAATTTTTATAGACCAAGCTTTAATATATTAGTATTTGGCATCATATATTTATTTATGTCTGGAATAAATTTCTCTCCAATACAAATAATTTTAACTTCAAAAATAGATTAATTTAAAATAATTTTAAAAATAAATTATTAATAATATTTACAACTTCAATGTATACAATATTACAATTATCATTTATAGTAATTAATTTTGAATATAGTTAATTGAATCTCAAATATTTAAATTAATAAATTACAAAAAATAAAATAAGTTGCACCTTTTTATAAAATAGAGTAACTTGAATTGACTTGAATATTAATAAAAAGTTCAAGGACCCTCCTTAATTGAGCATCACAATGATTTTGATCCCAAATTTTAATCATTTTAATGATTCCATACATACATGTTGAGACATGCATCATTTGAGCTTAGAACAATGGTTTGTGAGAAGTGTTGCGTTCAAAAAACCTTGTCTAAGCAGCAATATGCCACTATCAGTGGCATACTGTGTTCTACACCATTGACTGTGGTGAATTTAAAATTAACGCATAGCGTATTGTGTGCTAAGCCATAATAGTGGTGTGTTACTCCACCACAATTTGAAAATTATTTTTTATTTTTTGATGACTTGGAAATTAATTTTTTGCTTTTTACTTTTTTGGTCAAACGCCCTAATTTAATTGATGCAGGGAATACGAGGATAATAACAAGAAGGACACTACTTCTACACACAAAGGCAGAATTAACCATGCAAACACAAACAACACTACCAATACAAACACAAACGACTCTACCAATACAAACTCAAGCAGTACTACAAATGATGAAGCAGAATTAGACAATCCAAATACAAATAGCACCAATGGTGAACATAAGCATTCACGTGGTCGCAAAATGTTTTAGTGTACAACGTTGTCCTTATGTGATGCTTATGTAAGTAATATAGAGGGAGTTTTGTAATATCTACGAAATGTATGAATCCTAATGATCTGTAAAATTTTAATGGTGTGACAGTATTGTTTATAAGTATAAGAATAATTCAAAAGTTAGTTGTGCGAAAAAACACAAAAGAAAATTAACTTAATCATTTTTGGCGCACAACATCGATCATGATGAATTTAAATCATAAAGAAGTTGTGTTAGTTGCCTTTTGGTAAATGAACTCTTAGTGTTAACTCAGACCAATTTTATAATTGGTGTGTTAACTCAGACCAGTTATTTGTGATGTGACGAACTACTGGTTTTTCATTAATTTGTAGAACAATTTGGATCGCACATCCTATAAAGTATTTGTGCACCATTTGGTAAATGAAATGTGTTAATCTCTAAACGCCAACTCTCAGTTGTTGTTATTTCCAAATGATAGTCTGATTAAAAGAATCTAATACGTTCTAAGCTATAAATGATGGACTCTTGGTTTTATTTTGAGAAAAAAAATCAAGTTGAATCTGTCATAACAAGTCAAGTATGAGTATGATTTATGGACTACAAGTAGAAGCAAGAGCAAAGTGAAGGGATTGACCCTCTCGTAAAGAGAAAAATATCATTGGTCACTTAATAGTCAAGATTGGTAGGACATGCATGTATACATTACATGTCCATTATATAGACAGTTTTTTTTGTACTCCGTTGAGTTTTCTAATAATGAAAAATACAGTAGATTTCATTCTGCTAACATATGCATATTGATGCATACAATCTTGGTTGATTGCCATCATTATAAAATATTTTATAAAAGGTTATCGAAGTTTTGTTTTAAAGTCGAGATGCATGTGACTCTTTTTGTACTTGTTGGAATGAATTCTCAAATCTCACTTTGAGTAGAAGTGAGATTAGTTATTGTACTTGTTGGAGTGAATTCTCAAATCTCACTTTGAGTAGAAGTGAGATTAGTTATCCCACATTGCTTGTGAGTAAGATTGTAAAAGGAACTTCCTCTGGTAAATAGACTTTAAGCCTTAGTTTTTTTGGTATCACAAAAGTTTTAGTCCAGTTAATTATTGAGGTGTAACTTGAGCATGTGTCTTTAGAGAGAGCGAGAAGGTTTTACATTTTTTTTTCATCCAAAGTTGTAAACTTTATTTAGTCGAGATCGTGGACGTAGGTCTATTGTTGAGAGACCGAACCACGTTAAAAATACCGAGTTAAAAGTTCTTGTGTTTTTTCTTTCTCTATTATTATTTATTGCGGATATTCTTGTGGAATTTGGGTTCTAACAATACGTAGTTACAGTTTACCTCTGAGATTTGCTAAGTTAAATTGTTACTTTAGGTTGTGAATCGCTAGATCCATTTGTGAGACATTGTTTTATATTTTGTTTTACTCGAAAAAAAGTAAAAGCTAAGCATGAAAATGCTTGATTGGTTGTATTTTGGACATGTTTTATGTTATAATTCATAGTGTTTTGAGTGCATTTATGTTGCTTTTGAAGTTTTGAGCATTTTTTCATATTTTGTATGTCTAAAAACTTACAAGGTTGTTTTATGCACAATTATTGTAGGCTTATCATGAATAATAGCGAATTAAAATATTGAAAACGAGAAGCAAAATTGTTCATAAGTGACTTATAATTGCACAGTGGAGTACGACATGGGCATGTTGTGTTGTACAACATGGTCATGTTATATCATAAAACGTGGAACAATTTGTTTTTACATTAAAAGGAGGGTTGGACCGAATTGTGACAAGACCCACACACCTAAAACCAACAATAAATGTGAAGTAGGATTGCATAGGGTTCTTTGCGTGTAGAAAAGCTAGATTTCAATACTCATAAACTTCATTTTGATGCTTCTTCTTGCTCTCTTGAATTTTACATCCTTTGGTGAAATTCTCTCAAGGATCAATTGGACATTATTATTCGCTTTATTTTTACATTGTGTTTTGTTTTAAGCTTAGTATGTCAGGCTAAACTTACATCATAGTCTAGATATTTTGATGTTTAATCAATTTAATTGTGAGACTTTGTTCTTTAATTGATTAATTGAGTTTGGATATTTATTCAATTTTTGTTTTATTTGGTTTGTTATTGTCAATTTGATTATATTAGGGTGACTACTTAATTTGGTTGTCATGATATAGCTTACTAATTTAGAATTGTGGGTGTCTCTAATTCCTTATTATTTGGCAATAGTTGAATGTAGTGTCAATGATATATTGTTCCATTGTTGATGGAATTGAATAATTTAATTTAAATAATAAACATATGTGCCTAGAATTTTTTAGTTAGGATTAAGTTTTTATAATTCTTACCGCAATCTAAAATTAAATTCTATTGAAATCTCTTGTGTTGTTCTTAGGCTAGAGAAATATACTCCGATCGAATGTCTCAAGGATATCAAATAACTAAGTAAAAATTAGATGCTTGAGTGCTTACCGTGTTTATAACCTTCGATTTTCGAACGTAATAAATCTATCTATAGTGTTGATGATAAATGAATTAAATTAATCAAAGAATATCTTCACTTCTTATAAAATTCTATATTTATTTGTTTACTGTTTTTATTGTTGAAGTTGTTTGATTTAATTTTATTTTACAAACGAATAAATCATCCTCAAAAAAATTTTCTCTATTTTATATTTTTTTGTTTTAACTTTTAGATAACTACTTTCCTGATTTTTATAAATTCAATCACACTTCCGTTTATCCTTAATATATTTTTAAAATAAATAGTTTATATGTATTAGTCTCAATAAATTTCAGGGCGAAATACCAACGGATGCTCTCATGGATGTATGCAACACGCCAACACCAGAAGAGTGAAGTTTACGGTTGGATGGAGCATCAGGATATGCTAACTTTATTGGTGAATGGAAGACAAGGTTGTTGTTGCTCTCATGCATCTCTTTATGTTTTCTCTTAAGATTTTATGCTGTGAAAAAGCCTCTATTTCTTCCTTCTCTCTCTTCCCACAGGAACATTTTATTCAAAAAGGATTCAGTGCTCCTTATTTGAAGTTGTGAATGAGGACTAGGAGTGGTTTCAGAAAGTTCTTAACGCATAATTGGCCATTATCTTAATGACAAAGGGTGCAAATATACGAACGATTCCTTCAAACTTCAGGAAATTAACCAACACAATATTCTTGGCAAAAAAATGAAAAGCCAATGTTTGTTCAACATTTTCTTTAGTAACCATTTAGTTTTCCGCGATCACAGCAGCAAAAGATCCATGAATAGGGTTGTGGTAGTGAAGAAAGAATATAAGGAGTCTTTTGCAAGTCACTACCTAAACATATAGACCCACATATTCAGTTATTCTCAACAATCTAAAATAGATATCTAGTAGCATAACTTCTGAAACATATCAGAAGGATTGCCTTTGCCGGCAAAAAAACATAATTTGAAGAAAGAGACATAATCAGGGCTTTTCAGGCAAAATATTTCACATTTAAAGTGATTTTCCCTACTTCACTTATTCTCATACTTTCATCTTATTTGGCAAAAAAAAAAATCTTCCTTACCACTGTCACAAATAATTCTGAACTTCATTTACTTCTCTTGCAATTCACTGCTTTATTCTTCCCGTAATCATCAACAGAAAAAAGAGAAAACCCAAGAAAAAATGCGGAAGATAAGAATACCAAATCTTTGTAGCATACTTTCTAGACTGCAATATTTTAATGCTGTTACATGACTTCAAAAATTATTAAGAGTTCAGGAAAAAAGAGGAGGCATGCATGGCGCTCAATTAAAAATAAGTAGAGATTATGAATCTTCTCTTTAGTCTTTGTGATTGATTTTATAGTTTAGTGTATGTCTTTCTTTGCTTAAAGCTCCAATAAACCTAAAGGCATAACAAGTAGGAAGCAGGAATATATATCTTTTTAACTTAATGACAAAAATGCCCTGATCCTTCATTAATCACAAAGATTCTGATTTAGTCATTACAGCTCTATGCTTAATCATCGCATTTCAAGCAGTAAGAAGAAAAAAAAAATTTGGACAGACACCCTTTCGTTTAGGTACAAAATTTCCATGTGTAGTTATAAAATTTCTATGACATGTATTAACATATTTGATGAAAGGGTAACGACCTTTGTCTTCGGATGAGTAATACTCCTAAATTAAAATAATTATTGTCATTAATCTTTCTGTTAAATTATGCTATCAGAAAGGTCGAAACGTGATTTTTGTCTGTCACGTGTCTTGATTTGTTAGCTTAATGAAAGGATTAACGCCAATAATTATTTCAATACCTGAGAAACTGATAAATTATATATTAAAAATTCGAGTACCTAAAAATTATTAGGGTATTATTCTGGAATGCGAAACTTTTTACTCTTGATAGAACTTTAAAGAATAATTACTGACATTTGCAAATAGTCAAAAAAGTAAGAATGTTTGAGGAAAAAACCTTATTACGTGACGTTGCACTGATAAATGAGATGCGATAAATTGCAAAAGCATAGACAACATTGTCAGGAAGCAACATAATAGGATTACACATGTATAAAGCAAATCACCGATCACGTAGATATACTGGTGTGAGCTTGTTCTAGCGCAGCTGCGTAAAAACTCGGATCAGAGAGTTTTGCCGCCTTTTTGGTCCTGCCCGACTCAAACGATGATTGGTTTGGAGTACTCAGATAGCTCATAGTTCAGACAAAAAAAATGTATAAAAAAAAGGAATCATTATCATGTTAGCTTCCCAGAAAAAAGAATCAGAAACCAATTTGGTCATTGTGGGAATTTCTTAGCAATTTTTAATGAAGCTTCCGTTAAAACAGTTGATGCCAATTGAACACATTTGAAATCATAATAAAGAAACCCCTACAGCATATAAGATATTAATCACCAAAAACTTAAGAAAAAAAAAGAACATATACGCTGTAGATATAATCATATCTCAGCTATAAATCATTTAGTTGACATGATTTCTGTAACAGATGTTTATCATGTTGTGGCAGCAACAGTTCCACTATATTTTGCCATGATTTTGGCTTACATCTCAGTGAAATGGCGGAAACTTTTTTCACCAGATCAATGTGCAGGCATTAACAAGTTTGTTGCCAAGTTTTCAATCCCACTATTGTCCTTTCAAGTTATATCTAGCAACAACCCTTACAAAATGAACCTGAAACTCATTTTCTCCGACTTTGTTCAGAAACTTCTAGCTTTTTTAATTCTTTTCGCCCTCACCAAATTCAGTTCCAGGGGAAGATTTAACTCCGTCATCACTGGTATATCTCTCTCAACATTGCCTAACACTCTGATCCTTGGAATTCCACTCCTGAAGGCAATGTATGGAGTCAAAGCAGAGTTGCTTGTTTCCCAGATAGTTGTCTTGCAAAGCATAATTTGGTACAACATGTTGTTGTTCCTGTTCGAGTTTAATGCCACAAAAGAATCACCAGCTTCCACCGTCCCTTTGGAAACAGCAGGTAGCCAGGCTCTTCAGGTTTTTCCATTGAAATATGGTTATTCAGCAACAGTTTGAATCATCTTATTTTCTGACTTTGTTTCATCTCATTTGTAGTAATATATTAGGATTTAGAATTAATCTTAAGAGCATTTCCTGACATAAGATTAATAAATTGATTTGATTTCACACTGTTGCTTTCGAGGACGGAACCTTGAACTTTTAGCATTATGGATGACCCTGTTATAATCAGCAGTGCCCTTTTATTATTGGATACAACTCTAGTACCATCAATAGACCCTTTAGCATTGGAAACAATTCTAGTATGATCTGTGGGTAAATGTTAATAATGTTCAAGAGAGATAAGCTACTGCGTATATTTGAATACTTGCTTCAAAAGTAACTATAGTTGGTACGAAATTATAATTACATGTCAATGTCATAATAATTAACATTCAGTAATAATATAGCTACACAACTTGCATCTTGTTTTGTTTGGGCAATTTTACTATCACATTCGAAAGATGATATAATTTCGTTTGTGAATTAAGTGGATATGGAGGCCACTCAAGAGAATTAAGTGGATATGGAGGCCACTCAAGAAGCACAACTAAAAGAGGAGGAAGATGGAACACAAACTCGGCCAACAAGGAGATCTAAAGCTCTTGTTGTTTTTCTCAAAGTGGGTAAGAGGCTAATGACCAATCCCAACTTTCATGCTACTGTGGTGGGTATTATTTGGGCATGTATACAATACAGGTAGTTCTGTAGAGACATTCTGAACAAATTCTTCCTAAATAAATGCATGTTAATTGTGTGAGTAAAGCAACAAAGATGAATATGTTTCAGGTGGGGATTGAAATTGCCTAAGATTGTTGAAAAATCAATATTGATTCTCTCAACAGGTGGACTAGGCATGGCTATGTTCAGCTTAGGTAAACTTAATCATAAATCAGCATTTCGAAACACAGCAATATTTGATTTTATAATCTAATCGATATGAGGTTACTCTATGATGTTACTAAACAGGTCTATTCATGGCATCGAAAAGCAGTATAATAGCATGTGGAGTTCGAATGGCGATTGTTGCCATGGGAATGCAGTTCTTCGTAGGACCTGCACTAATGGCGATCGCATCAGTTGCCATTGGACTAAAGGGCGTCGTATTCAAAGTTGCAATCGTACAGGCAGCCCTACCTCAAGGCATTATTCCATTCGTGTTTGCTAAAGAATATGATATTCATCCAGATGTACTCAGCACTGGGTAATTAATGCTTCTTCCAATGATTACATCAATTGCTGCTGTTTTTTCAGAGATTATTTCAGTTTGAAACATCTGATTCTTCTGGTTTCAGGTTAATTTTTGGAATGCTAATTTCTTTGCCCATTGCACTGGCCTATTATTTCTTGTTAGCGTTGTGAAGTTCTTTCGGAATTTCGCAGAAACACACAGAAAAGTTACAAAACTCAAAGTTGGGGATTGGGTGTCATTAATATAGATGAAATCTGAATATTATAATTATTTAGTTCATTTTTCTTTGACATGTAATGTGACAAGCTTTTTATTATAAATTAAAAAAAATATCAAAATCCATCAAAAATCAAATACATTGTTGAGTAATTTAGATACAACAAGATGTTTAAAGTTAGAAATTTTGTGAATGATTGTGTCTCATTGTTTCGCACTAGGTTTAATTTTCCCACTATTATGTGACCATTGCCAAAGGGTGTTGGTTCGAAATGTAATATTTATAACACATATATAAAAGCACTTTGGGAAAATTTGAAATTTCAAAATAAATAATATAAAGATAATAAATTTTGACGTAACCAAAACAAATTTTAATTTTTAGTTAATTGATAAGTAAAAGTGAAAAAGAAGACATAGCTTAATGCAACTTAATCTTAAATAAATGTACATAAAGATAAATTTAGTAACTAAATTTAGTAACTAATCATGTTATAGTTAACAAAAATTTTGATACAAATTTGAATGTTTAATACAGATAGGATGCAAATGATAAGTTTTAGTTTTATTCAAGCAAATTTAAATTATAGAAAGGGACGGAATAAAAAAAAATAAGGGAGGCGATATATTATGTTAAAAAAATTCGATAAATATATAAAATATATAAGTTAAACATAGTTCGTTTAAATAAGTTAATATATAATGCATGACTAACTTTTGCCCCCAGAACTAAAACGGGAAAGTTGATTTCATCAATTATTTATTTTCTGAAACTGTTGCAAAATTGTCTCGTCTTTAATAGTTATAATGATTTTTTTTCAATATAAACAACTGCAAAGCCACTCATCTATTGATCCTTCATTTTGTTTCTCAAAACTGTCGTCACAAAATTTATTGCCAAAAATACTCGCTCAACATATGTCGTTGTGATTGAAATAATTAAGACCAATTCATTCAAATAATACACCAACAGAAAAGCTTATGTTCAAATGTTTCAACTATTGTCTTTGTGATATGCCCGAACGGTACTAAGACCATGGTTTGCTAGGCAAGTATACCTATCGAACAATAGTATAGACACCAGAGTATCGAATGTCAATCTCACATAAACAGTCAAGTACTAATACTATCAATTTAATTTATTATCTAATCTAACAAAAATGATTTGTTTGAATTAAAATTATAAACTAAAAACAAAGCACTTAAAATTGGAATTGATCAAAACAAATAAGAAGGCAACTGTCACAAAAGAGTTGGTAAATTCGATTAAGAAAAGGCAAATACCTAGACTCGACTCATCCTAAGATTTCATACGTGTATGATTCAATTATTATTGTTTATTAATGAATATTGGACCTCGAGACTGTCTGTTCTATGTCAAAGCATCTCTCGATTAAATTAACAACTAAGATTAGGTTTATTAGTTAAAATCTCTTTTAAACTAAAACTCTTAATCCAGCTATACCGTTTTACACATTCCTCTATTAGCTCTACACTAATACGGAGAATTTCTATAATTCTATCTATAGAACAACAGGAAACTTCTTTCAACCACACAAGACCTAATTCAAATGATAATTTCTCAATTAATCAAAATGAAGTTAAGATCCTAATTCAAAAATCAAGCAAATAAAAGCAACACGGTTGAATCTCAATAATTTCATTAAAACACTAATAATTCAAAATCGTAACATGTAATTCATCATAGGACTGTCTCATCTAGATATCCATGTAAAATTTAGTTCATCCTAAGACAAAGAAACCAACTAAGACAAAAGATATCCAATAAAATAGAAAAATAAACCATTGAAATCTCTTACAAAGGCTAATGACCCTACGGTCTATGTTGAAATCCCTTTGTGTAGTTGTTTCTCGGCTCAAATCGCCCCGTTCTTCTGCTAAATTCTCTCATTGGATGTGGCTGACGGCTCCAATTCTAAGCTCTCTTGTATTTTTTCTCCAAAGACTATTTATACATGAACCCTAATTCAGTTAAAATAAGTCAGAAACGACCTGTAAAATGGTTTATCAAACCGCTTCACGGGTCGTTCGGTACGTCACTGTGCGGTCATCCGGGTGAAACGGTTTGGGTAACGGCCTAGGTAGGCCGTTCTCCAACCCGTTCTATTTTTTTAAAGATCGATTTCATTCCAGTAGCATCGAATGAGTTGGGGAACAGTTTGAGGTAAACCATTTCTCATCTCATTCGGACTCTCGGGTCTGTCTTGAAACTTCTTGGAGACAGAAAGGTTTGGCGAACGGTTTGGATTTCCCATTTGTGAAACCGTTTGCCTCTTCTGCTCGAGCTTTTATCGCTGTTTTGCTCCGTTTTGACCTGAATTTCATCTTTTTATAATCGAAGTTCCACAAATGACATGGAGACACGAAAATTACGGGAATTAAGGCGAAATAATGCCTGATTGGCCAAAAAAACCTGATAAATGTCATGAAAATAGATATGAAATACAAGTATAAAATAACGTTTATCAAACTTCACCTCACTTAAAATTTTTCTTGTCGTCAAGCAAATAGTACAAAGTTATACTCAAAATTATAAGACAAGCCTGGTTCACCTAGTATTGTAAGTTTCTATATGGTCTCAGAGATAGTCAAGAGCTACACGTTCAAAAACATGCATAACTGACAATGTCCAAAAGATCAAAATTTGATAGGCTAACCAACTAACACGCACACAAGTGTAATCATAGACGATCCCGTGTGTGTGTAAACCAAATTCAAAAAAGTTCCAAGTTTTATCAAATAATTGTTATCAATTAACACAACCATGATTGTAATGCAAACACCATAAAATCAATATCAAAATTAGAGTTGACATAAATAAACACAAGCTTTCAAATTTTCTTCTCATTTAATGGTCACTATCGAGTGCATTTTACGATCCATCTCAATTCTTCCACTTGCTCGATTGCTACAAACCACTTTTTCATTCATAACAATCTCTAAATTTTGGTTTTCACTGTCATGAATGATTTTGTTTTCTTCTATTTTTACGCAAAGACTACCCACTTTTGGTGGTTGTCCCTGATTACTCAAGAATGTTGTGACAGAGTGCTTTGCATACTCATATCTTAAGTACCAGACTGTAACGCCCAAAAAAATATAACTGAAACTTAGCAAAAATATGAAAACAATAGGTTAGAATGGGTTGGAGAATGAGTAGTGCATACCGTTTCCCAAACCATTTCGAACGCTGACAATGAATCCAATTTGTGCTGCGGGAAAGGGAGAACAGGCAGGCGAACGATTTGGGTAGGCCGTTTGCCAAACCGTTTCACTTTGGCAGGAATTTAAAATATACTTGAGAAGATTTGAGAGAGGAAAAGACTTATTACCTACCCTAGCCTTCCCAGCCATAACCCTACTCTTTCCAACTCTCAAGAGACCTTCCTATACCTTTTTCAAACACAAAACCTTGCTTCTCACTGTTTGATTTCCATAAATTCAAACGGGAATAACCCATTAGGGGAAATCTCGAGCTAAGGTGATTTGAAAGAGAGGTAAGTTCTCAATCTTAGCTGAGATTAATGAGTTTTTAGAGTGGATTTAGTGTGGGTTGTGTGGGATTTGTGTAGGAATATGGAATATGTGAGTTTCTAACTTATTCTCAATGAGATGGAGAGAAGAGGAGGAGATGGGTTGTGTTTGAATTGAAGTTTTATGTTTAATGAGTGTAAGATTCTAAGATTTAATGGGGTTTATGATTACTGAGTATAATGTGAGCAATGTGGATGGGTTTTGAGAGTTAATTCGGAAAATATACGATAATGTGGAAATTAGGGTTTATTGATTAAGAGAGTAATTAGGGGTTTGCCTAATTAAAGTCTTAAATGACTTATTTGATATGTGAGATAGTTTATTTATATGTTTTTATGATATTGATGTTATAGGGAGTGAGTTGCGAGATTCGGACCAGAGTTGAGCCGAGAGTCGACTTGACAGGATTTCGATTGATGAGCTTTGGTGTAAGATTGATAAAGTGGAATTTGCTATGTAAATGTGATAATGTGAGCCTATGCTTATTGAGTTATAATATGATTTTGATTTAATGAAATAAGGAGGATTTTTTATGTGAACGAATTTGTAAATTGAACTTGGGACATATCCTTACTCTTAATGCTTAGAAAGATGGAATTGATATATATATGGCATGAATTGTATTGAGATTGAATGGCCATAATGAATAGCATAAATTTATGTGTTGCATTGAGCATAATTGTGTTACACGTGGTCGCGAGATTTTGAGCGAGAGCTCGATGCCAGACTAGGTCTGAGGATATTCCAAGCAAGAGCTTGATGTCGGGCTGGGCCAGAGGTATATTCCTAGCAGGAGCTCGATGTTGGATGGGCCAATGATGATTCCAGGTGAGAGCTCGATGACGGGCTAGGCTCGAGGAAAATGGAAGACCCCAGGGCATGCATGTTGTATGAGAATGCATGGCATTGCATTGTGCATTCATTCTTACGTTTACAAACCACATGTTTATGGAATGAGTATTCTAGTTTATGTTGCCATCGGAATATAATGGATGCTTAAATGTTAATGTTATGGCTTGAAATATGATGAAAGTAGGGTGAGTGATTGGTATCTAAATGCACTTGCTAAAAGTTTGGAACCTTGTGAATTATGTTTGGAAATAATTGTAGCTATAAACCTTGTATATATGTGTGATTGATATGTGTTTGAGGCATGTTTATGAAAAAGTGTTAAGGAAAGGATGTATGTTAGTTTCTGCAATTTTACTAGAAACAACAGCTCAAAATGGTCTGGGAAATGGGCTCACCCAACCGTTTCCCAAGATATTTTATTGGAGAGGGGATTCTAGAAGGTTAGAATGGGTTGGGAAACAGTTTGGACAAAACTGTTCCTTAAACTGTTTGGTCTTACTAACCTAGACAAAAGGTCAGAACGGGTTGGGAAATCGTTTGCCAAAATCGTTCCCCAAACCATTTGGTCTTACTAACTTAGACAAAACGGTGGAACAGGTGGAGGAACGGTCTGACTCAACCATTCCCAACCCATTTTCATGCAATGAACAGAGTAAAATAGAACATATTGAAAGGAAAGAGAAAAAGTAATAGACCTAATACATAGATAATGTATTGAAGGTTATTGCCTAGTTAAGGAGTTAAAGAATAGAAATGGTAGAGGTTAAATAAGGATGATTGCCCTATCACAAAATGTACGTAAATTATAACAAAGAACGAGTACTTATACATTAACTATTTTGGTAAATGTGTTAAACGCGCTTAATGAGTAATTAATTTTACTCACGTGTTTGTTAATTGTGGTGATTGTTCAGAGAGATGATAATGACTGCTAGATTTTGATTTTGGTCACAGCTAGTAGTGCGATACACATTCCTGAGGTCATGGCTCCTAGCATTTGGATTTTTCACTTTTACTTTTTGTACATCTATACATTTGATAGTATAGATAGATGATTCATGCATTGTTTTAAACAAAAAACCATTGCCTCCTTATATTTACATTTGGTTTGTATTTGGCTAACATTGACCTGGGTTTAAGGAATGCATGATTCTTCATTTTATATTTGGCTTGATAAACTATTTAAAAAAAATGGTTGCCAAAATCATAAATTATTTGAAAATAAACTTTTTAAATTTGGGTGTGACATTTAGTAGTATCAGAGACGGGATTAGTTTTCCTGTGGACTATGCCAAAATTGTTTTCATTTCTATCATGTTTTGCAAAATTAAATGATTTGAGATTTATTTTCTATAAGATGGAGCCTATCGATAATGTTTCGCACGATGCCATCTCAGAGTCTCAAGAGTTAGTGCAGGGGTAGGGATCTGCCCCGACACCTAATGTGCAGCCTCCACCAGCAGCCATACCACCTTTTGACCCCGCTTATGCTCCTTTTTGGGAGATGGTGCAGCGGATGATGAGGGGACAGGGAGAAGCTGGTGGTCAACAGGGATTAAACATTGACCGAAACTTTGGAGAGGTGAGGAAGCAAGGTAAAATAACCTATCTTATTATCGTATTAATCATATAAATTAACATAATAATACCATCTTTATTACGTATAAATTTAGAACTTTCTGATACTCTTATATAATTCACTATCATTAACCATTATCTTATTTTCTTTAATCAATATATATATTTATATCGTACAACAGTTTACAGTTATTCCGTTATATGATCAGATTATTGATTGTATTAGTTAACTTATCCATGGATTTAGCTTTATGTTAACTTAATATGCCCGTTATTCTGGAAAATATAAAGTTCATACTTAAAGTAGAACTGGTATATAACGGTTGTAACCTGGATATAACCATATTTACATATTGCACTCCAGTACAACAATCTCAACATAACAACAATTCTCAAGCAACTATCAACTTATATCTATCAACATACACCTTAAAAATTCAAATCAATCTCAAACAGTAAGAAAATCAAGTATATACATATATATCAACAATCTCAACAACCAAACATCCATAGTAATCTGTCAAACAAACATGTCATATGAATAAGAAAAACATGCAACAACACTCAAACTCGTAGGCCCAACTCTAATGAGGAGAGAGAAAATAGTCCGGGAGTAGCCGTCAACCCACATATCAAGTCTATTCCTCTATCTATGCTCTCTACTAGATCCTAAGATAAAAATCGCAGTTGCGTGAGTTGCGGGCTCAGTGAGTAGTCAATATTTCATTTAATCCATTAAATCTATTTTCGTATTATAACCAGAAATATGTAAAAATAAATACAAATGATATTCAATCACATTTTCTAGGTTCACTTAATAATTCGTTACATTTCCTATGGTCGTTGCAATTATATACAATTTTGTGTATCACTTCATTCATATACAATAACTCTGTCAATATATCGTCATGTAACAAAAAACTGTTATGCAATATGCTCGATATCTTCCTCTTTGTGCTTCCTCTCCAATATTATTGATCATAAAATCACCAAACTATTTCTCCACCATACTGTATCATATCATATTCATCTCTATCGTATCCATATCTCAATGGATATCCATACCTCATTACCATATCAAATAATGCAATCATGCACTCGTATATCGATAAATAACCAAAAACATACCTTTTTGCATTTTCATTTTAATCGTACCAGTTTGCAATTTGAAAATAAAAAACATATTCGTTTCCAATTTCATACCAATTTCACAGTTTACCGTTTCATCGCATTTGATTGTAATTCATCTATAAACTCAAACAATTAATCCATATCATATGTAACTTAGCGTATTCGTTATTTTTTAAGTGAGTTAGACAACTCACATATCAACTGAAATACTCGAACCTCTGCGTGCTCTGATCCTACCCTAACCGTCTGGTCTGTTGCCCCATAAAATCATATATAAATCTGTCTATAAGATCAAATATAACAATAATTATAATGCATGCCCTAATGAATTCGTTACTTACTTCTCAATGTTTAGAAACCCTAAACTTAACCCTAACAATTTCCTATATTTTCTTACATTGTCAATTACTCGATTTCAATCAATTCTAAATCATTTCTATTCATTTAAATAATCATTTCAATAGTAAAACTAGTAAAACATATAAAAATTTATGATAAATTTCAGATTTTACCTATTTCGACTATACCAATAGATTCCCAGGTCGAGATTACGAGTGATTCGATAGCTCGAATCCATTTTCTCATTTAATCTACGAATTCCTCACTCAAACTCTCTGTCTCTTTCCTCGTTCCTCTCTTTCTCTCTTCTCCTTTATCTCAAACTTTGAATTAATTCTTAAAGGTTTTGAGCGATTTCTCGAGTGAGTTAACTTATATTTTTTACCAGAAATAGAGAAGCACATGTGGTGGGCGTGGAGTACGCGTGGTCGTGCCCACCACGTGTTTTTCCATCACCACCATGTGTTCTTCTCTGTTTCTCGGCCTTCTCTTGTTTCTTGGTTATTTAACATCAACCTTCTGTCAACCTCCAATCAACCTTCCATAAACTTATATCTAATCGTTTGTTATCTTCATTTTAACGTATACTTTCTTATTCTTATTAAGAATTTTACTTATGGTATTAATTACATGATTTTAGGGCAAGGATTTTACAAATCTATCCCCTTAAAGAATTTCAACCTCGAAATTCATTACTGTTTTCTCTTACCGATATCTAATCTTATGTATTTCTATATGCAAGTGCAATTAATCATTATAGATAAAATATACCTGTGAAGAGTTGTGGATATTCTTTTCTCATTCTATCCTCTATTTCCCATGCTACTTCTTTTAGATTGTGATATTTCCAGAGAACTTTAACCATTGGAATCTATTTTGTTCTTAGTTGTTTCATTCTATGATCCATAATCTGTACATGTTCTTCTTTATAGGTTAATTTTTTTGAAATTTGTACCTCTGAATCAGGTATAACATGGGTAGGATCTGATCTATATCTCCTGAGCACACTCACATGGAAAACATCATGAATATATGCTAACTCTGCAGGTAAAGCAAGTCTGTAGGCTAAAAGACCAATCCGCTATATAATCTCATATGGTCCAATATATCTGGGACTCAACTTTCTTTTATTTCCAAATCTCATTACTCCTTTTGAGGGGAAACTTTCAAAAACACCTTTTCTCCAATTTCATATTCTATTTCTCTCCTATACTGATCCTAATAACTTTTTTGTCTATCCAGTGTAGCTTTCAGTTTACTTTTGATCAGCTCAGCCTTTTCAACTCTTTCTTACATAAGTTTAGGCCCTTCAAATATTTTTGCCTCTTCTCTATCCCAATAAATTAGACTTCTAAATTTTTGTCCATATAGAGCTTCATACAGTGTCAAACCAATGCTACTATTATATTGATTGTTATAAGCAAATTCCAACAATGGTATATATCGATCCTAAGAGCCTTGAAACTCTAAAACACAAGATCTCATCATCTCCTCTAGTGTTTGTATGGTTCTCTCTATCTGTCCATCAGTCTACGGATGAAAAGCAGTACTAAAATTCAATTTTATACCCAAAACACTCTGTAATGTCTGCCAAAATCTAGAAGTAAACTTGGGATCTCTATTTGAGACTATAGAAATAGAAATTCCATCTAATCAGACTATCTCTCATATATACAACTTTGCCAACAGTTCCAAAGAGATTCCAATTTTAATCGGTAAGAAATGTGCAGTTTTGGTTAGTCTATCAACAATCACCCAAACTAAATCTTCACTAGACTGTGTACGTGGTAATCGTGTCACAAAATCCATAGTTATTCATTCCCACTTGTAGACTGGTATCGATAATGGATGAAGTTTTCCTGTTGGTGCCTGAAGTTCAGCTTTTACCTGTTGACATACTAGACATCTGGATACAAATTCAGCTACTTCCTTTTTCATGTTGGGCCATCAATAGTGTTGTTTCAGAATATTGTACATATTTTTCATTCTTGGATGCATAGCATATGGAGCATTATGTGCTCCATCCAGTATCTCCTGTTTAATCCCCTCAACATTAAGTACACGTACTCTGGATCCAATCATCAATAATTCACCAACCAATTAAAATTGGGTCTCAATACCCTGATCAATCTGTTCTATCATCCTTATGTACTCTTCATCTTGTTTTTGTGTTGCTTGTATCTTTTTTAAAAACATTGGTCGAACCATGAATGTTGCTATAACACTGCTGATTCAGTTAATTCTAACTTTGTATTCAAGCTTTGCAAAGCAAATCGGTCATACGTGTTAATTGTAAGCTAGATATAGCAACACTTGACTTTCTACTCAATGCATCTGCAACCGCATTCGCTTTTCCAAGATGGTATTCAATTGTGCAATCATAGTCTTTCAACAACTCTAACCATCTTCTTTGTCGCATATTAAGTTCTTTCTAGGTCATCAAGTATTTCAAACTTTTATGATCTATAAAAATCTAAAATATCTTGCCATATAGATAATGTCTCTAAATCTTTAGAGTAAATACTACTACAGTAAGCTCTAAATCATGTACTGGATAACTAGTTTCATGTGGTTAGAGTTGTCTAGAGGGATATGCTACCACTTTCCCATTTTGCATCAATACGCATCCAAGTCCTTGATATGAAGCATCACTGTAAATGATGAATCCTCCTGTACTCAAAGAAATCATAAAGACTGGAGCTGTGATCAATCGATATTTCAACTCATCAAAACTTTTTTGACACTGATCATTCCACTAAATAGAAACATTCTTTCTCAGTAGTCGTGTTAGCAGTGCAGCAATAATCGAGAACCCCTGCACAAATCTACGATAATAACCTTCCATACTTAAGAAACTACGTAACTCTGTAACTGATTTAGGAGATTCCCAACTCACTACTGCTTCAATCTTCTTTGGATCTACAGATATTCCCTGTCTGGATATCACGTGTCCTAAGAAGACTACGTGATCCAACCAAAACTCACATTTGCTAAGTTTTGCATACATTTGTTTTTCTCGCAACATTCGCAATACTATTCGCAAATGTTCATTTTGTCCCTCGGTATTTCTCGAATAAATCAGTATATCATTTATGAAGACAATTACAAACTGATCGAGAAAGAACTAGAATATATTGTTCATCAGTGCCATAAATGCTGTCGGAGCATTAGTTAAGCCAAATGGCATAACAAAAAACTCGTAATGACCATACTGGGTACGAAAAGCAGTCTTTGGAATATCTTCTTGTGCTATCTTTAATTGATGATATCCAGATCATAGGTCAATGTTTGAAAATACTATGGCACCTTACAATTGGTCAAGTAGATTGTAACGTCCTCCATTTTACGAAATTTTAAGAATTTTTGAATTTATTTCATTATTGTGCAAATAAATTTTTTGCGGAATATTTTTAATTAATCATTGGTGAAAGAGTGTAGGTGATGTGAGGAATTAAAAACACATGTATATCTATATCTTTCATTCTAAATCCCGTTTTTCTCTCTCTCCTCTCCATTTTCAAGACCAAAAACCCTAGAACTCATTATTCTTCATCAAAATTTGGTGCTTGGAAGTTATATATACGATTAGGGCTTTTGATTTGGTGAGTCTTCTTCAAAACAATCTTTTAAATTTCGTTTTTATGTATCTCCATACTTTAGGATGCGATATTTCATTGATCCAAGCTCAGAATTGAATAAAATTGAGTTTGTTGGATAGATATGGATTGACTAGCTCACCATCGAGCTAAAGTTGACTGTTTTTCAAAAGAAGTAATAATTGAGTCGGAACAGAATAAGGTAATCTTTTGTGGAGAAAGGAAGATTGTGCCTAGTTGTTTAATATCAACTCTTCAAGCTTTTAAGCTGATTTGAAATGGATGTGAAGCTTACTTAGCACACATAGTTGATAGAACAACAATGAATAAAGATGCTAATGGAATACCAATAGTAGATCAATATTCAGATGTATTTTT
>CANYCX011027923.1:0-14417 GCA_948193385.1 Breynia disticha f. nivosa | reverse complement strand
AATGAATTGTTCTTAGGAACAATATATGAGATATTGGCATAATACTTACTTTACCTTTTACGAATCCTAGATAAATAAAATGACATGTTCTTTTATATCTTAATTGATAAATATATGTGAGAAATTGATTATTTATGAAAGCATTACTTGCTTTGCTGAACATGTCGAGCATATGAGATTGATACATTTTTATGGATGCATTGTTCATTCATTGTGTTGCATTACTGTGTGACACTGAGATATGAGATACAAGTTGGGCCTGATGATTCCAGGCGAGAACTCGATGCCGGTCTGGGACCGATGATTCCAGGAGAGATCTCGATGCCATACTGGGTATGATGCCGGTCTGGGACCGAGGGAAAATGATATATATATATATATACCGGTCTGGGACCGAGGGAAAAATGAAAAGAAAAGAAAAGAAAAAGAAAAGAAAAAGAAAAAGAAAAGAAAAAGAAAGAGAAAAGAAAAGAAAGACCACGGGGTAGACATTTGCATGTAATTGCACTGCATTCATATGCATTTGAGTCGCATTCATACATAACATATTTATTTTTATGTTTTAATTTATGAATGCTTATGATTAAAAATTTTATGAGATATATATACAAATATACTAAGCTTAATATGCTTAATACCCTTATACGATAATGGGATAGAAGTGAAGAAGATATGTCATGATTGAACTCTGAGAAATTGAAAAAAATGAAAGGTGTCTAGATTAGGGGGAAGAGCATATTCCTAAAGGGGGATATTGAGTTCTTCCCTACGCTCATTTAACCTTACGAATTAATTGAAGTATAAGAGACTTACTGAGTATTGAAAAATATACTCACTCTTTGTTTAAATGTCTAAATGATGCACAGGACGTGGATAGCCGTCATCGGACCAGAGTTACAGTGATCGTCTACAGAGCTAGCTGTTGTCAGAGGTCGAGCTCCATTACACTGTTTTGTGTACTTCAAGTTTTGGAAATTTGTAATTATTTTAAATATGTTATATTTTGAGTTTGGAATTGTTTTCAAACTTATATTTGTTTCCGCTGTAGAATATTTTATACCTTGACTATTTTGGGCCCGAGTATGTTATGAAACTTGATTTTATTTTCTCTCTCCTCTGATTTTACCTCTGAATCAACTCTGATTTATGATTATTTTAAAAAGATTATTAATTTAAAAGAAAAAAGGATTTAAAATTTGACCGTCACATCGTCTCTATCTTAAAATCAACCTCCCTCTACGGTGGCAAACCTGGTAACTCATCTGGAAACACCTCGTAATTGTCCCTCACAACATCCAAATCTCTCACCTCTATCTTCTTCTTACCCACATCTGTTACGCAAGCCAAATAAGCCTTACACCCATCTCTAATAAGCTTTGCAGCCATAGCTGTTGATACCAGGACAGAAGGAATGACCTTCCACTCACCCAATAACAGTACTCTCTTCTCACCCTCAACCTTTATCACTACTTCCTTTGCATATCAGTCTACCACTGCCTTATTCTTAGACAACCAGTCCATACCCAACATGACTTCAAACTCTTCCATTCTCAAAACAGTAAGATCAGTAACATATTTTGCCTCACCTATCTGCAGCTCACAATCTCCCACCACATCACTCAATAGTATTATCCTCTGAGTTAGCATAGAAACTGATACTAAGTAGCCCAGAGGTGACACTTTACCCCTAATCTGCTCTACTAGTGACTTGCTAACAAAAGAACACGTTGATCCAGGGTCAATTAACACTAATGTACTATGAGTAGAAATAGTGATCATACCAATAATAACTTTGGGATTGTTGTCGCCTCATCCCGTGTCATAACATAGACACGTGCCTGAGGTGGAGCCACTAAATGTGAGGCTCCTTCGCCTTTGGAGGTGGTTCTAGTAGCTCTCCCACCCTTGTCTTGGCCTCCGTTAGTAGTATTACCTATCGTGTTATCTACCACATTGCTCTGTCCAGACACAGCTCTCACCTCATCACTAATCCTTAGCTAATAGTGCCTAACCTGATGGCCCAGCTGGTGGCAATAGAAATATAACTGGCGAGTGTCCCCACCAGTGCGGCCTCTGGTACTCTATTGTACAGAGGAAGGATGTCTGAAGGTATGGCTCCCCCTACTCCCAGGAACACTCCTCTGACAGCTACCTATTTTGCCTATACTCTTAAAAGGTCTGGAATCATTCTTCTCCTGTCCCTCGGTGGCACTACATCCACTGATTACCTTTTGTTGCTTATGTAACATCCTGGATTTTATATTATGGAAATATCGAATGGAAATAAGATATTTCACATCAAAGTGATGTGAAATAAATGAGTAAACTGAGGTAAATAAAGGTTGATCAAAGGTTGATAGAAGGTCGATGTGAAACCATGAAGAAAAATGTTGAAAAATGCTCCCAGAATACATTTTGAGATGAAATTGAAGGAGGAACCACAATCAGAACGGCCTGAGGTCATTCCAACAGGTCGTTACCATGTTATTTGGGTACCAGAAATCAGAAACGGCCACCAAAATGCCCATAGGCCATTCCAAACGTCGTTCAGACGGTTAGAACTTTGTATATAAAGGGTTTAAAACATTCAAAATGAGTTGAAAAACCTAAGTTGCGATTTCTCTCGTCCCAAATCCTTCCCAAATCAATTTCAAACCTTTCTAAAACTAAAAACCTTCAATTTTATACCTAGAAACTCACATATTTCATACGGGAATGTAATCTAGATGAGTTCCAGAGTTTCTATTTGGATTTCATCAAGGTAAACTCGTTGTCATCCGATCTTTTTGCGTAACTTAAGGGTTTTATGCTTCTATATGGAGAATTAGGGAAAGTATGGTTAGGTAACCTTGTTTATACGATTAATTTCGCACAGGAGGATCTGTACGATGGTTGAGCAAAGTTTGAATCGGTGTTGAGATTGCTGATTTGCTTACTTTTAAGATAAGTGTTCTTTCGCATACTAAATTGATTCGTTAACTAAGTTCTTTAGGCTTATTTATATGTAACTATAATTGGCCAATAATGAGATGCTTGAGATTGCTAGAGTTAGACGAATCATATTGACAATGAATGAGGTAAATGGACTGATTATATGTTGAATTGGTTGATTTAGTGAGATAATAAGGGAAATGATATGTTATGACTAAATGATGACATAGGATTGACATTGATACGGTTGAGTGAATCTATGATTGATTCTTTGTTGATTATTGGTATTGATTATTGGAAACCTCATATATGTTTTCCATTTATAACTATTTGACACGTGAGTGATCATTATACCTGTGTGGTATATTTTGATAAATCAATGTTGAGATGAGATAGATAGTTTACCTGTGTGGTATTTCATTGAGATTTTAACGTGAAATTGATTACATGCCTGTGTGGTATTTTTTTGATAGAAAATATACTCTGTGTGAGTTGTATACATGCTTTCTTATTATTGTGTGCTGATATAATGGAAAGCATGAGATGTAATCCTGGATGATATATGATCTGCTCTGTGTGAGTTGTGCTATGTGACGTGCTATGTGCAGATACAAATGCCATTCTATGTTGTGTGCTGATATGAATGTCATTCATATATTTACCTATTGCATATGGCATCTCTGTGTGACACGAGCCTATGTGGCAAGCTTGTGTGGCATCTATAATGATTATTCCTGTGTGGACTTACCTGTGTGGATTGAAGGACTGAGCCATGTACTGTCATAAACTGAGCTGTATGCGGTCTGAAACCTCTCCTATGTGGCACAGAGGTATTCTTTGTGGACTGAGTTGTGTGCAGCCTGGAACCCGGGTCATCCTGTGTAGATTCGCATTAGCATTTCATTTCATATATTTCATTCATATATTTATGATAGATATTATTAATCCTATGTGGATAATTGAGCCTGTGCGGATCATATTGGATGGGTGCAACACTGAACAAATGTGAATGAGATCTGTGTGATCTGACTTACTAGTTCCTGTGTGGATTATTGATCTCTGTGTGAGATAGAACTTATGTGGTTCAAGAATGTTGTATGCTATCTGACTGATGTTCTGTGTGAACTGCTTATTAGCACTACCTGTGTGTGGTCAGATATTTTGTATGATTTGATCTGTGTGATCTAAATGCTGTTATGTGCTATATTGAGTGATCTTTGTGATCCGAATTTGCTGTGTGCCTAAATAGATATGATCTTCTGTGTGGATTGTGATATAGAATTGTATGATTCATGATAGCTGTGTGCTATTTTCTATCTGTGTGATTTGTTTGATTGACATACAGAGATGTCATAGGGAGAAAGCTGTTAGGCACGTCTTCGTGTTGATTGGTATTTTTCCCCTGCACATCACTTAAATTATATTAAGCTAAGAATTCTTACTGAGTATATTTTATACTCACCCCTATTTATTGTTTTAATGATAGTGCAGGTTTAGCAGGATTGCCGCAAGGAGGATTCGAGCACGTATTTTAGCAAACATGGAATATTTGTAAATAAGATTCAAAAGTGAATTTGTTTGAGTGTATTTCAACTACATAATTTTGATTAACTCTTTTCTATATCCATGTTTGTATTAAAAATGTTTAGAAATATTGGATAAATGGTTTACAATTTGGGATTTGAAAATAACAGGAATTTTATTTTTGAGTCTCATATTTAGTGGTATCAGAGCAGGGATTAGATATCCCTGGGAGAGATACTTTTCTTTTGAGTCATATACATAATTTTGACTTTGAAACCAATTATTTGAGTTTTGAAAACCATAAATGGTTTCAGAAATATCTTCGTGCTTCGACCTCGTGGAATCCTGAAAATTTGCTAAGGTATGTTTCCTTAAGTTGTAATTTAAAAGTTCTTTATGAATGATACTTAAAGACTGGCTAATTATATGATTTATAGAGATATTATGTTAAATGAACTTATATAAATATATGTACATGCATGGATTGGTTATGTTAAATGCTATGTGTTCTTAACCTAGACTACTTTACGAAAGGCATGGTGTGATCTAGATGCATAAAAGTTGTGTGATATACTTAATACACATGAAATGTAAATTTGAATCTATGTGATAAGATAAGCTATGATAAAAATTCATTGATAGTACCGAGCGAAAACTCGAGAGAAAAAACTATCGGTCAAAAATCTTGACGAAATTCCGGGGCAAAAGCTTTGATAGAAAAAGATCTAAAACCTTGTCATAGTTAATCGGTAATTGCCTTTTTTGATGTATACATTGAGATAAGTAATTACAATGAAAATGTGATATGTTTTGTATGGTGTGAATTATAGCTTTCTTTGTGGAAATGTTATGTGAATGATTTGCTATATTGAATTAATACATACTTTGCTTGTTTACTAATGTGTTAAGTGCTAAAGTATGTGCTACTTTTGTAGGTTATAAGTTGCTTTATGTAGAAAGATTGTTGTGTGCTCCTTTGTGTTAAGGTGACTATAATGGTTTGGTATGGCTCTATGTTTGAGATAAATGTTTTATGCTATACATATCCTAAGCACTAAGTGCTAACAATTGATATTGTTTCTGTGTGAAATGTTAAGGCGATGTTTTAGGTAATGAAGAAATCTAATGTAAAGATTTCTGTGTGCTTATATTACCTTAAATTAAAATGAATTGAATATTCTGAAATTCAACATGTCCATCTTGCTGATATGCGCGTCCACGTGCTGCAAGAAATTCTGAACGTGAATATGAGCACGAGAGCTAAGTTAAAGCAAAATGCCCATTGTTCTAATTTGATAACCTATTGAAGTATACATAGTTTCAGAACTCTGTAATGATTGTTCTTGAGAAAAAGTTT
The DNA here is from genome assembly GCA_948193385.1 of Breynia disticha f. nivosa. Lineage (NCBI taxonomy): Eukaryota > Viridiplantae > Streptophyta > Magnoliopsida > Malpighiales > Phyllanthaceae > Breynia > Breynia disticha. The sequence goes on along the minus strand of CANYCX011027923.1, from coordinate 8,605 downwards.
AAGTACTTGAGAGAATGTTAATAAGTTAAGAAAAGCTTAATGGAAGTAATAAGCTTGAATAAGGTTTCTAAATTGTAAGTGTTTTAATCTTACTATTAAAGTAATGATAATTCCTTTGCTTGATGAAGGTGAGATATTGAAGCTATGAAATTATATATGGAAAACATAACTAAATTATAACACTCTTAGATTTTTGGAACACTCTTAGAATGATAACATAAGTATACTTTCAAAGAATGAATTATATTGGATTATGCCTTGTTTCTACTGATGAATGATTTTGCAAGTAATATAGGTTAAGAGAACATGAAAATGTTATGTTCTTATAAGCTTCCCTATGCTTACTAACAATCTTATTAAGTAAGAACTTGTATATTCTTTGGAAACTTAAATGAATAGTTACAAACTATGAAAGCTTAAGTAAGTGATTCTACGCTTACGATTGTTATACGTAAGTATTCTTATGCTTACTATAGTGCTAATAAGTATTCATACACTTTATCATGTTAATAAGGAAAAGAGAATGAATATAGATACACATGAAAGAATAAAGAAGGCTCATATATGTTATTATGAACATTTTTAAAAGTTTGATATTATTTCTTATTTATGTGATTTGATATGAGCCTAAATATTGTTGGATTGGTATGGTCATTATGAATATATGCCTGATTGATATGTAATTGAGCTATGTTTGGAATAACAAAATTGTATAATTACTTTCTTGGCATATATTGAACATTTGAAACTTAATATGGTTTCTTGCTTATATTGTTTGTTATGAGCCTGTGTTGATGTTACTGAAATGGTTTAATATGAGTGACATGACAGTATGCTCTTTTGCCATGTTAACGTATGGTTGATATGTTATTGATTGACATGCTCTTTCAGTAAGATGCCTTGTTTGATATGCACATGAGATTGTGATAGATACTAAAGCATGTCATTGTTGTGTTAAGCATGTTTGAGCATACTTGATTGAGATACAAGTTGGGCTTGATTATATTCTGAGAGAGATCTCGATGCCGGTCTGGGACCACGGGAAAATGAAAAGAGAAGAAAAAGAAAGAAAAGAAAATGAAAAGAGAGTGATACCGAGTCATTTCATATGTGATTGCATTGACATTCATATGCACCTTTATGATTGGCATTCATATATGGCATATTTGCTTTATGCTTCTTGAAATATGACTGTTGGCATGATGATTATGAATTATATGATGATGCTCTATGTGTAGTGTGTTTCTAGTATGTTTTGATTCTTTTTGAAATAGAATAGAATGCAAACAAGTGTGATATAAGTGTTTAAGTATAAAAACACTGTTGATCTGATAAATGTTTGATATTGGTAGCTGGATTATAAATTAAACTTGTTTGCTGAGAATTGATAACTGAACGGAAACATAAAAAGAAAAATAGAGCCTCAACAAGCCTTAGGAATGAAATTCTAAGAATGGAGAAAAGATATTCGTATATAATATGTTCGAGATTAGAACATATGAATATGTAACGATTAATTGATCATGAAATGGACCTGATGTTGGCACTTGACATGACCTCGTGCCTGCATAATTAATGTCATGTTGAACTTAAACTGTTCAGTTCAGTATGTTGGCACGCCTTTGTGTCAAACTTATGTTAGATAAAGAATCTTGTGCCAAATAGTACGACGGTTGTGTTCAATCAAACCATCCTATGTTTATTACTGCAAACGGAACTGAATGAAGGTTACCAAAAGTAAGAATGAATATAATAAAGTGTCAAGCAATAAACTATGTTACGTGTTAACAGAAAGAAAGAAAACTGTATGTAACAGTGTTTCTTACTATGGTTATGGCATTTGTGCCACAGATTGATAAAACAAGTGAAAAAGAAAAGTAATATCACAGAAGATATGATAAAGATTTCAATGCTTATGTTATTGTAAGCTATATAAGCAGAATGATTAATAGTTTAAAATATGGTAATGGTGTTGCTTAACACAAACTGTTGTGAAAACATGAAAATTTCAAATTGAGAAAAATCTTCCAAGAGATGTAAATGAATGAGACAAGGTGAAACGTTTAAGAAAAGAGGAAAAGCCATTTATAAGAGAGGATCTATAATAGATCGGTATGCGATGTTTTTGCAAGCTACGAATCATGATGTTACACTGTTGTCGCAAGAACTTATGAGGAATATAGTATGAAAAGGAAAACAATATGAGAGTGAAAAGTATGAGATAAGTGAACTTGAAGTCAGAAGTTATGCTGACAATGTTATTATCATATTGAGAGAGAGAATTCAATAATGGAAAATGGAAATGATTGATTAATGGAGAATTTTGATGTGAAATTCTTAAGGTTTGCTAGATTACAGTTTCTAGGTCATTCCCATGTTATTTGGGTGCCAGAAGTTTCTATCCGAATTTCAGCAAGGTAAACTGTAACATCCTCATCCTTAAGTATTTAGATTAAGAATAATTAAACTGATTAAGTAGAATAAAAATTAAAAGATTAATGTGAGTTGATTGTAGGTTGATGAAAGGTTAACATAAGTATGTAAGGATGAAATAACTAAACAGAAATGCAACAAACAACACGTTGTAGGCTAGTAGTACGTGCAGTGGAGTTTAACACGCGTAGTTGAAGCTGAGCACACGAGCTTGGTGCATTTAGATGCGGTGTGAAGCTGACCACGAGTAGTGAAGGATGAGAACGTGTAGTACATGGATAAGCACGCGTACTTGAAGCCATTAGACGCGTTGAGGAGGCGAGTGCGCGTAGTCAATGGACGACCACGCGTACCTCTTGCTGACCACGCGTAGTTTAGGATTAAACAAGAACTGGCGTGCCTTGGAGGCAAAGAAAGATGACGAGGCTTCCTTTCCTCGTCTATAAAAAGGGAAAGGAATCAGGTGAAGGCTCATAAGTGAGCCGAGAGAGGAAAATGAAACGGGAGAGGAAAGAAAAAGATAGAGAGTTAAGGTTTCAAAGATAGAGAGAAAGAAAGAGAGAGAAAGAGAGAGTTAGCACAGGAGACCGACGATTGGAGCAGGCTCGGTATTATGGAGGATTTTAGAAGGATCTACTGGTGAGTAATCCAGACCTAGTTTTACATTAAATGATATGAATTATTAGAATTTCTAGCATGTGGATGCTTGTTTATAGATGATTTAGGTGTTTAATTTCTAGGGTTGATTATTATGTTTGATTGTTATATATGTTTTATATGTTTGCTAGATGAAACCCTAGGATAAAATCCTATGGAAGCATAGATAAGTAATTAAATTATAAAGATGAAAATAATGAAATAAGAATATACAGAAGAACAGATATATAAAAGGAAGTCTATGATCTTTCATGACTTCAATGAATTCACAGATGATCGTATTTTCATAAATACAATTAATCTATGACAAATGATAAAAGAGCACGTGGATGAACACAGGCATATGATTTCATAGCCATATGATGAATCACACTGTGACAGGATCACCTGATCATAATCACGTGAATAAACACATGCAATTGATATAAGAACACATGTAATAATCACATGTATATGATAACACATGCATTCACAAGCACATGATAGTAGTGGTCACACAGATAGAGGTGGCGATAGGTAATGATTATGATAATGGCGGAGATCGGAGACGGAAGATATATGCGAAGACGAAAGATATAAACGGAGACGGAAGTATAGCACAGTTCACATGTTCACTTGTTCATATGTTCATATGTTTACAGCACAGCATATGTTCACATGTTCATATGAAATTCACTATTAAGAATACAGAACACAGATACAGAATACAGTAAAGTAAAAAGTATACAAATGATAAGATATATGTGTCTTCACGTATATAAATATAAAGGATGAATCAAGGAAACAAGATAGAGTTAAAAGATTATAAGTTAAATATATGATTACTCATTGAGCCTGCAACTCATGCAACTGCGGTTTTAGTTTCTGGAACAAATAGAAGATAGTCCAGCACGTGGGTCAGCTGCAGCTCCTCAACACTTCCTGTGACCCCCAAATTTGACTACCATCTAATCTTAAATATGCTCATTTCTCGGAAGGTACCCGAACTTGGAAATCAGTTATTTTTGGAAAATAATAATTTAGAAGTAAAAGAATAGAAAAAACATTTCACTGTGTACGTTTGATTTGTCATTTCATGTCATTTCATCATTCCGTTATCGTAAGACAATAAAACATAAAATTGGAAGTAATACGAAACAACTCAACAAAATGCATGTTACAAACTCAGATAGGTTTTCCAAGAAAAGGAATTAATTTAAAAACTTCACATGCTATTATAACCCATCAAAAATAATTATATATGCATTAAAACTATTTAATACATAAATACAACACTAGTTTTAACTTCTCCTTAGTGCACAGACCACCTTGGTTCTTCGGTCCTTTAGGTAGCAAGTTCGCGATCGCCCCTTTGCTGTGTCCGTCTAAGACCTGCCCACACGGCAGGTATAAAACACCGTGAGTTGTGAAACTCAGTAAGTAACACTACCAAAATGGACAACTTCCCTAACTACTTGACAATTCCCATTTCAACTTACGAACCACACAATGTTACGAAAACTTCACATATTAATGTCAGTGAATCAAATCATTACATGAACATGGCCAACAATTTTACTCATCCTATCCACAAGTCTTTACTTTTAATCAATTCCATTTCGTACATAACATTCATTAATTTTTCAATAGATCAGCTGACTACACGTGGTGGTGAGTAACTACGCATGGTGGTAGGTGACTACGCGTAGTCGCTACCACAACTTGTAGTTTGAGTGCAAACAGACACGCAGTGGTGGTTAAGTACGCGTGATCACAGCGACCACGCGTTCTTAGCCACGATCACGTGCAGTGCGCTGACCTGCTGGAAGAATACAAGGTTCTACACTTACAATATTCAACCATTCAATCACATACTATACTGTCATCACATAAACTCATTTCAATTCCAACCAATATCACAAATAATCAATCATATCTCAACCCACAACACACAAGCAATTTTTAACCATATTTCTAAATTCATGCTCAATCAACTAGATTTCAACCAAAACATCATACATTTTACTCTCTAAATGTTAAAACATACCAAGGTAACATTATCATCCGTGATAAATCATCATTTTCAAAATCCAACCATAACCATATATGTATCATTACCTTTTATTCTTCACCAAATTATAACCAAGCACAAACATATCATTGACAACCCAATTCACCATCTTAATATCTTATAACCACTCAATACCATATATATAGATATATTTTTAATCCAGTGGTTCTATACAAGTACTCACCATCACAAGCACATAATCTAGGTCATAATTATAAATATATATACCCACAACACATTTCAATTCTCACGACTCACACGAGACTAAATACAAATTCAGCACCATCGTTTCATAGTCACATATACACAAACATATCATAAGTTCATAAAAACAGGTATATGTGATATGACAAATGTGAATGCATGTCATATAATGCATTCCTACGCATGGTTCACCAGGGATCCCATTTAGTTTAATTTATGCCCTGTTTTGGCCATAAGATTGACATTTGCAAACGGGCCTTTCAGCCGGGAGTATGTAGTTATATAATTGGATCCATATTTACGCCCTGTTTTGGTCTTAATTTTGCCCTGTTTTGGCCTAGCACTCTCGTACACACGTCTGTGTAACGAGCCATTTTCCACTGTGCCCGGTGTAGAATTTAGTCATATACCACCCGTAATATTTATATAAAAGTCTATAAGACCTCCAACCCATCTCCTATGTGCTTGGGAATTCCCCATCTCACCCTAGGTAGGTTGTTGATATACCCTCAGAGGTCGTATCTCAGAATTAAATTCACGACATGTGATATACCCTTTACTATAACCACTCCCTCATTATGCTCACAAAGAGCCCTTTCATTTTATTTAATCTTTGCTCCCTATGAGCCCCCAATTCATGAATGTTATGTGTACATTTCATGCAACCAACACATGTATTCCTCATGTATTCATAATCTAATTAGGCTATGCTACACAATAACAACATGAAATTGATCATCAATAATCTCAACCAAAACCATAATCAACTAAGCATAGCTATCATATGAATCAAAGTCATCACTGACTCATTTTAATTCATACAATCAAAGCACTATACCCATAAGGAATACTCATGTGTATGTATAACATAGAACCATCAATTAGCTCATCACAGTAAGGAATATATGTATATAGTAACAATGGTTATACCAGATAAATAACATCACATTCTTATGTCAATACTAATATTTCCCTACTAAATTTCCATCATTTCAACCAATAACACAATTCACTAATCCAATAAATATGGCCATCATGGCTATAACCCCAATCATTCAAGATTATTCTGATTTACACAAGTCCATACCAGCATACCAGTTATATCAATCACGTTCACACTTAAACCAAACATTTATGTGCATTCACAACTAACAAAACACAACCTCATATGTCCTTCAAGCATTCCACATATTGTACTAAGCAATATTTAATCCCGTGAAACCAACCATACTATACAATACATGAACATCACACACTTATCAACCAAACAAACATCACCCAACTTATCAAACAGACAGTCATTAATCAACAACAATATTAATACATCATTAACATAGCCCTCATCAACAATCAACATTAACTGACCCGTAATCATTTCACAAACAAACTATAATCAATCACAACACAACCATTAAACTAACATAATGATTCAACAAGTTCATAACACAACAACATGCAATAAAACATACTAATTAGGGAGGTTGCGCTCATGTTACTTACCTTAGCCATAATCATCTATTGACTCAGTCGCGAGCCGTCCTCGCCGCTATTCAATTTACCTATTAACAATATCATAATTTCACATTCATTCTATTATAAAAATGAACGAATACTTAAGATACGCACAATTTCATTAATGTTATTACTTCCTCTTTTAACTTCCCCTCTCCCTTTTCTTAACATAAACTACCATTAATCTACTAAACAAGTTTGTTTAGCTATCCTTTAATGTCACATACCCATAAAACACCCTAGTCATCCAAATTCACACATTTCTTTTACGAAACCCTGAACTATCTTCTTTTTTACTTCAATTAATCTCATCATAACAACACCCATTTAAAATTAATAATACAAACACCATCAATAAACTCTCACGAAACTTACCTAAGCGATGAAACTCGGAAAAGAACTCTGATCCATAAAACCTAAACTCGTCACTTTACATAGATCGCTTTCTAACTCCGATTTCGGTTACCTAAAACATGATTTAACACCAAATAAAGTTACTATCAGATAGTATACATGATAAGATTTCTAACAAGCTATCATTTACTCAAATCGGAGCTAAAATAAGAGAGATATGTGGTAGGAAAATGGGGGTTCAAGAAAAAACAGGATTTACAATAACAAGGGAGAAAATCTTACCAAGATTCAACTCTCGACCGGTTTCGAAACTCCCAATTAGTAGATTCTCGTGAAGAATGATGGTAATTAGGGTTTTAAACCATGGAGAGGAAAAGATGGAGGGAGTAATGTGTGAGTGGAATAGAAGTGAAGGAAGATTAAGGTTTATATATAATGTTTCATACATTTGGACGGTTTTGCCCTTTTGACCTCTTACTCTATACCCTCTTTCCCGCTCGGACTCACAAACTCAATTATTATTTCCTCTAGCTTAATTAGTATTTCAATCTCATTCTTATCTTTCCATCGAATTATGATTTTAAATAATTCGCGAAAAATTTATTCGTATTTTCCTACGTATATTGTTTAAAATTTTATTTAAGTAGAATTTTTAGGTCGTTACACTTTCTCTCTCTACAGCCAGACAATTGTAAAACGCTTCCGTACTAAAAATTTTAATGATAATGTTAAATTCTTGATTATAAGTTAATTAGATTAGGATGTTTTATTTTGGTATCATAGCAGGGATATGATCCCTGAATAACAGAGCAGGGTTATGATCCCTGGATATGTTATGATCCTTGGATAACAAAGAGAGAGGAAGCAACGGACCCCTATGCTACAAGAAAAGTAACAAATGATTTGAATTCATATGATTTAGTATAAAGTACTAATAATCAGTGTATCTACAGTGCTTAGAGAGGATTGTTAGAGTCACTTCAGTGATAGTGACTAGTGTACCTCTAATGTATATAGCAGAGCATTAGTGAATTTATTACAGGTAAGATTTAAGTATTTCATAGAGTAGAGTTAAGAACAGATTCAATAATACCTGAATATTAATCGAAAGAGCAGAAAGATTTTCTATTATGATCATGTTGATTTAGAGGATATTATGATTGGAGACATGTATAAATGTTGGAAAATAGATTCACATGATATGGAGTGATTTTGTAAAGGAAATTTATATATGGTGATAGGACATATAAGTGAGTAATGATATGTATTTGACTTGGGAGTTATTGTGTTAGCATTTGTGGCTATACAAATGTGTTCACAGTAGATGTATGATGTATAAGGAAAAGATGTAAGCTGGATCACATAGATGATTATATGAGGATCTGCAATAGTACA
>CANYCX011027774.1:0-13745 GCA_948193385.1 Breynia disticha f. nivosa | reverse complement strand
GTGGTGATTAAACCAATAGAAGTAATACACCACGATGAAGAGGGAAAACAAAGAGTGGAGAAAAGAGAAGTTAAAACACATAACATAGACACTGTCAAGTACCTTGAAAAGAAGCTAATGGACAAAGGGGTTCACAGAATGGAACGTCATCCGGCAGACGGTATCGGAATCCGGCCACCGCCGCCGAAGTCGGGGCACGGTGGGAAGTACACTTGGGAAGGGTCAGATGATTGGGCAGAAAATGAGCTGAATGCACCGGCTGCTATTGATGAGAAACACCCGAATTATCCTGATGACGATGAAGAAGAAGAGAGAGATACAGATGAAGGGTTGGTCAGAGGAGAAGTTGAGGTTCCTAAAGCTGTGGAAGATGTCGAAGGTGTTGGTGTTGGGAGAGTTGAAGTTGATCCTCATTTGAAAGTGAACTGATTGAAATCTCACTTTGTGTTTTGATTGATTGTAATCTGTGGTGATCTGTTGTTTTGATTATCGTATTTGGTTTCTGACAAGAAATGGAGTGTAATTATGGGAAGTGATTAATAATAACTACATATTTCAAGCTAATTTGTTAGCATTTTACTAATTTAGCTTCATGTTAATAAGCTTAATCATGTTGATAAGCTTATTCAAGGTATGAAGCGGAAGATGGAACTCAAATATGGGCTCAAAGATCATACTCCATGATATAATTTGGACTAAATGCATGTTGGGGATTGCACTCGACTAGATTGTAGTGTATAAGGTTGTTCGAATGTTATTGCACCGTAGACAGCGAATTCCGACCGACTTGTTCGTTGATTTATCGATTTTTCAATGGTTCACTTATAACACAATCTGATTGATAAAACCGAATCAAACTAGTGATTGGTTTGTCGGTTTAAACAATCAATTTGGTCCAATTTTGATAGCACTGAAAACAAGAAACTTATTATTATTTTTGAACCAAAGGAAACGTAATTGCATAAATCGGCCGCAAGAGCGGCAGTACTACAATCCGAGTGTTCAACCCCCAGCAGAAGCGATGCGGAAATGAATTTGCGGCCCGTGCCAGAGAATATGCCACCAAACTTGTCGAACGAGAACAAACTCAACTTTAATCTGACAAAGAGCATCAATAATAGAACACAATCTTTCACAACATCTCCAAACATGGAATGATAACACACCCTCTCATCAATAGCCGTCACAAGTCACAACCACCACACAATCCGATTCAATCACGATCTTCTGAAGCTTTCGATCTTGAATCCATCCAAGAGCAATAAACTTGCTATGATTCAAGAGCAAGAAATGGTGTATCCATAGTGGATGACAGCTCTATAGACTTAGACTAAAAATTTTGGTTCTTTGATAGCTGAAGTCATTTTCTATGTAATTTATTTTAGCAGCAAAAAGGAATTCCCAACTTTTTGTTTGTAACAAACGTACGACCACCTCTTAATTACAAAGTAATTAAAGGAAAAACAGTGAGATTAACAGCTATAATGTCACTAATGAAGCCTAATTATGCTTGTGATTATAGCAATGTTGAGACATTCATTATTGACTAATCATGTCACTAAGTGCAATTTTAATAAGACTTTCAACTTAAAAACTAGAGAATGATGCCATATTGGGTCAACTATATATAGTCGTGATAGGGAAAATGTCAATAGATTTAGATCTCAGATCCTTAATTGATAAAGTTGGATTTAAGAAACTGTGAAAATGATTAAGTTGCGTAGAATTTCCACAACTTTTCATTCTCGTTAAGTTTCAACAGTTCAGGTGCGAATTTAAAGGGAACTAGTAAGAGTCAGTGCTTCCACAGGCCCCAGAATTTTCGTTATAGCAAGAGTTCCGTCAATCTGATTATAGTAGTGTTTTCATTAACCACTGTCAAATTTATCGATTAAAAATTATAATTTAAGTTTAGTTTGCCAAACTTAATGTTCGTATCACAACTAATCTATGCTTTATCTGAGTTATGTTTTGTATTGATATTCTGATTTTTTTTTTTTTCTTCATTCTGTTTAAGAAAACTAATCTATATTTTATCGGAGTTATGCATGCATGCATGCAGTTGTACAAACATTTTAATACAATAACACGATTTGTAAATATATGATTATAACACAACACAAACCTCAGACTGAGAAAGCGGAACTGCTTGACGGTACACATTCAAACTCATTAAAGTTGACCGATGTCTGTTTGAACAGTGTCGATTACTCCTATGTCTTTCTACTATAAGAACCAATTCGATTCTTATAAGGCTCTTCTTCTGAAACACGAATTCAATTTCTATAATGTCTATCTCACCAATAATAATATTTAAAAAACGGAACATTATAATACAATTATAACACAATTAACACGAATTTCCACCTCCACATATCAAAAAGACATCATTTCAAGAACTAGTTGAAAAGAGAACTCAATGGAATGTGCATGGAAGAAACTAGAATGATTAAGCAGAGCTGCATGCTAAAAATGAACAATTTGACTGACTATAATGTCAATTAATTTAGGGCAAAACGAATCTCATTGACTTTGATAGCTTTATTTTTTTTTTAGGCATACAAATTGACTAAAAATAAATATTATTTATAAAAAAACAATTGTGGGAATTGATTAGGTACAATAGAGCAGTCGAGAATAGGCAGTGTTTGTTGAATATATGGAACAATTATTCTTAATTTTTTGTGTAAAATATAAAATTATATTTTTTTAATTCATGATTACTCTTTTTATTAAATATTATAACAAGTTAAAAAAATTAGTTTTTATATAATATATTTTCAACTCATTTTTCATTTGAGTATCAAAGACTAAAAAATACGAATTCAAAAAATAAAATTTAAAAATTTAATTTTCGCAAAAGAATATTTTTTTTAAAGAAATCATTTTCTATCGAACAAAACGGAGCATAAAAAGACACAATATTTCTCTTACCCTTTTGGCTAAACAAAAATTGAAAATCACCTTAATATTCTTAAAGTATATTTAATAAAATTTAACTTTATTGATGGAAAAAATATCTGAAATTAGAGAATAAGAGAAGGGGAAATATGGATCTCTTAACCTCAAGAGAGATAAATTGAGGTTTGTAAGGTATGGTGTCTTGTCTTGTTTAAAATAGATAATTTGCTCTTAATTTTTAATATGATTGGTGATAACACGTTTATGATACGATACAGATGTATAGATTCAATTTTTGGAATATTTATATCACAACTAATAATTTAATAAAAACTTATACGATACAGTTATGACATGGCTAATACGAATTAGCATCCGATATGTTTTCTATTTTCGAAGTGTTTCGTTGATATGCTCATTACACACTTCAATACGATTTGTAATTACACGTTTGCGACACGACGCGAACGGTACGAATTCAATTTTTGTGATATATAATATAACAAATAATGATTTGATAAAAGATACGCCGAAACGATTGCGACACAATTACCGCGAATTCAAACTCATTATATTTTTCCATTTTCTAAGTGTTTTGATGACGAAAAGCTTCAGCAATAATTCATTGACCAGAAATGCATATGTGATTCTTTAAATGGTTTTGAAGGCAAGTTAGATGATACATCAATGCATGTGCAACACAGACATCTTGGACCAACCAACTTTTCCCTAGTGTTGCTTACAATATTTTAAACGATTTTTCAGTTTACATTTGGTTGATATCATATAGATTTTAAAATATATAATATAATTCCTGTAATTAATTATAGACCACTTATTAGAGAATAATCTGCTTTTAAAAAGACAAAGACAGGTTCAATATCTCCATTAATTAATTAGAATATTTATGATTATTTAGGGTGTGATACCAACAATATAAATTGGATTCTTGTTGTTTTTTTCTTTCTTAAAAAAAAATGAAAGTTAAAGAAATAAAAAGAATTTTAGAGTTGTTAAAACCAGACTGAACCAGTTATTCGATTCGGTGAATCGGTAATTAGTTCGGTTTGGTTTTATTATTCAGATCGTCTTAGAGGTGAATGAGGATTGAGTTAGTGAAAAATCGATGAATTGGTGAACAGGTGTGGTTTTAAATATTGAAAAAATAAATATTTTTGAAGTTTAAATAATTGTATGTAGTATTATTTTTAAATTATTTCGACCAACAAACCACTAATTCGATTAGTAAACTAACCACCGATTCGACCATGATGACCTTCTTTATTTTTTTGCAAATATAATGGGGAGATTATTTGCGATTTGACATTACAAATTGAGGATAATTAAAGAACATTGATGATGTTATTCATCACTAAAGCATGATTCGCTAATTTGACTAATTTTGATAATATTTGGTGATGATTAAGTACAAAAAGTGACTAATTAATGACAGATTTCTTTCTTTTGTTAGACAACATGTAAGAAAACACTATCTGTTAATTTCAAACACGATAATATAATTCGTAAATAAATGATTTTATTATTTTAACATGGCAACAACTTATTTTTTGTAATGTTTATTCATCAATAACAATTTTTGAAAAAAAATGATACAATATAATTACGACACGACTAACACACATTTAATTATAATTATATAACAACTTGGTAATTCATATTTAATTTAGAAAAAAAAATAATTCGAAAACTTGTTTTCAATTCTCATAATTATGTACCATTTTTTTCCCTTTTTTTTAAATATTTTGGTTTTTATTTTTCAATAGGGCAAGCAAGACGTGCACATAGACAGAGTTGGCAGTGAGATAAAACATATTGAAGTGAGGAATGAGCACGTGAAATCAACCTGCAAATACTTACATTTCATAATAATACCATGTGCCAGTTCCACATCTAACACCATCCGACACGTAAATTAACTGGTGTGTGATTGTTTTAACATAATCAGAGATCTCGAGTTCTAGTCTTAAATACGCAGTTGTGTTAAAATTCAGTTGGGAGATTTTTGTCGTCCTTATGGTTCTGTCCAGCTAAAACGAGAATTAGTTTGGGGCGTCCCAGACTCGTAGTTCAACAAAAAAACATTCCATTTCATAATTCAAGGTGGTATTTGTTCTTAGCTTTTAAATTGGATTTATAAATATGATAAATAACTCTTAAAAATGATAATTTAGATGAATATTATGTGGAATACAAGGATATTTATTCATGAATGTTGTTAATTAATTGGAAAAAATAATAAAAACAGGGTCAACACTAGATCATATTATAGAGTGGTAATCGTTGAGAAGTCCCTATAATCTCATAGCTGTGTTTCTTTAACTATACATTAACTACCATTCATAAATTTGTTTTTCTTTTCCCTCCAAGTTGTGTGTACTCGTGTAGATATACATCATTTTAAGCTCGATATTAAACTCAATTCGAATTGAACATTAATTAATTGAGAATCTAAATAGTACAAAATTCGGTTCGAGTCGGTTATAAATTTGTTTGAAAAGTAATGGATAATTTTCAAATATCAAAATTAGTTATCGTATCATATTATTAATGACGAATTTAAAAATTTTTGTATGAAAATGAAATTTAAGTTAAAAATTTTTAATACATGTATAGATGAGACAACACAACAAATTTTCGCTCGCGCTTATTGTGGAGACAATAGCGGATAATACCACAAGAGGAGACAACACAATATAAAAAAACCTATACCTCCGCACTCTTATTGTTTCCGTCCTTGCATATTTTCTTTTTTTTAAAAAGAATCCTTGCATATTTTCTTGATACATAAAAAAATTCAAAATGGTCGCTTTATTTGGGTTGGAGTCCATCTGTCAATTTTTGATAGGATAATACGATTTGTGAGTACACTTTTATAACACGACACGAATGACACGAATTCAATTTTTGTAATGTTTATGCCACAAATAATGTCATTTGATAGAAAATAGTCTGACACGATTATGACACGTCAAACACGAATTAAAAGCTCTGTATGTAGATATTGTAGCATCAAACATTTATCACGTTTAAAAAAAATAATTTAGATGACAAAGCAAAAGGTGGTGTTTATAAGCTATAATATGAAAGGACATTTGTGGAGTACTTTCTACGAAACTACCTAAAGTATAATTTGCCAAAAAAAGCAGTCCTCGTGAAGAACATTTGTATATTTTATAAATGTGGAAAGCCGAAGATGCCCTCTGATTTGAGTAAACTCCTGAACCTTTTTATGAAGGGTAAACGAATAGAGAACGAGACAGCACGAAGGGTAACTTTGTCGTTATGAAATTTGGACCGACGGCATATCATCGTCGTTTTGTTGCCCTTTCTTTTCATTATTTTGGTATTTAGTATTATTATGAGATTATTAGGAAATCAACAATGATATGATTATGTACGAGGACCGACATATTTGTGAAATAAATATATGATTTAAGTTATATAATATTAATTTCAAAACATAATTAAAATGTTGTTGCAAATTTATGAAAAAAGAAAAAAAAGATTTTCGAATAAAACAAGAATAAAAAGGCCTAAGATAAACGTGTTAAAACGTGTTCGTGTTTCGTATTAACATGTTTTGGTGACAATGTCTAATCTAATAGCACGATTAATAGTTACACAATTAGACACGATACAAATAGCATAAATTTAATTTTGTTATATTTATATCATAAATAATGTATTTTGATAAGAAAGTTTTTATTTTTCGTGAATTATTGGCATCATAAAACAACATACAAAGATTCTATTGTTAGAAGATTTTTTATAAATCAAAGCATTGACTTTTTTTTTTTACAAAATTTTAGACAAGGGGCTGAGTTAGCCCACGAGCCAAGGACAAAAAGTCTTCGTTAAAAACTGATGAACCAACATGTCTAGGCCTATATGCCTTCTCTAATACTGCTACGAAGCCACAGGTCAAACCCTGCGTTCTAGTACACTGATTGACCGTCTTTATCGTTGTTTCTTTCACATGCTTGTTAGTGACTACCGTCTACCGACAAAATACGTCCCATTAAGAAGTAGTAGATGAATGCTTATTATTTTAATAAATAGTGCAATAAAAAAATCAACAAAAATTTCTAACCTAACTTCACACTCACGTCACCGGAATGTGACGTCAAAACTGCCGGCGATGTTCTTAGTTGACTCACAGTCTCACCTCTTACCTTTATTTTTACTTCTTTTATATAAGGAGCACATTTTGTGTTTAGGAAAGGATTTAATAAATATATTATAGTGAGGACATCGAGTTTAGTAAATTAATGACTATAAATTTTATCCAATATATTTGACGATAACCTGATTAACACAACCCCGCGTTCTTAGTATTTTTGTTATATATATATATTGTTTAATTTAATTACATTTAGCTTTTTGCGTTTGCGATTAAAATTTAAAACGCAACAATTTCAATACGCCGTTATTAAACTGAATTGATTATTTTTTTTATTTTAGACGTAGTAAAAATCAGACCAATGACAGCCTTAGAAATAGCTTATATAAAGTAGCATTATTTTCATTACTCTTCGCCAACATTTATTTTTTTCCTTTCCTTCCAACATTCACATTTCCCTTGTTTCTGCTTCTGTTTCCATTAATAACAGAAGCAGAATCCAACCCTCAACTTTTCTCGATCAAAACACACCTTCATTGCTTCATTTTCCTGCTATTTTGTACTGCACATTAGTTCTTGAAGTCTTCTTTTCTTTAATGGGCTCTTTTTAACAGTGATTTCACAAGCAGTCACTGACATTCCATCTTGTTTTACTTGTGCTTGAAGCAAACAAGATACATTCTCTCTCCTTTTATAAAGAAAGCTTGCGTTTAGATCTAGAAAGTCTTGTTCAAATACCTTGTTTGCTTGTTTTTATCGAAGATGGAGAGGTTGGTTTCAACCACGACAATTCCTGATGCAGTCCAAGGAGCTAGAGATGACATTACCATGCAATTTGGTATGGTTTGGGATCAGATCAAAGCACCATTGATAGTACCACTTCTAAGATTAGCAGTCGCAATATGCTTGATAATGTCGTTAATGCTGTTCATGGAGAGAGTTTACATGGGCGTTGTTATTCTTCTGGTAAAGTTATTTGGTCGGAAACCTGAAAAAAAGTACAGATGGGAAGCTATAAAAGATGATGTTGAGCTGGGAAACTCTGCTTATCCTATGGTTCTTGTTCAAATTCCAATGTATAATGAACGAGAGGTCCATTTCTTCCTTCATTCTATTACAGTTCTGCAGATTCATGCATTCTATTTCAGTAATTTCTAAAGCTGGTTTGGCTTGAAGAAGTTTTTGATTTTGGTTGGTTGTTGTTGGTGTTTCCACCAGGTTTATCAGCTGTCAATCGGAGCTGCATGTGGTCTGTCTTGGCCCTCTGATCGCATCATAATTCAAGTCCTTGACGACTCAACCGACCCAACTATCAAGGTACATTTATTTAATGAACAGGCCGGGACAAATTTTTAATAATACCACTATTACACCATTTCGCGAGAATCTGTTTTATGTCACGTCAGTTTTCGACTAAAAATCAGTTGTCGCAGAAGTTCATACTAACACGAGAACTTAATCAGAGAACATATTTCTATCTTTATTTCATTAAAACTTATTCAGAGAGTTGATGGTAATATTATCGTTGGCTGATCTTTGCCGTTAATCATTTTAGTTCAACGGTTAAGATCATTTAATGAAGAAAACACCAAAGGAATGAGACTCGAAACTAAATTCTCATCCGGTCGAACGTAGTTCAGGTTGAACTCTCTAACGCGGATGGAATCCGTTTGGGATTTGATGCAGGACTTGGTGGAGTTAGAGTGTCAAAGGTGGGCAAGCAAAGGGATTAACATAAAGTATGAAATAAGAGACAACAGAAATGGTTACAAAGCTGGGGCATTAAAAGAAGGCATGAAGAGAAGCTACGTTAAAAACTGCGACTACGTAGTTATTTTCGATGCTGATTTTCAACCCGAACCCGACTTTTTATGGCGTACCGTTCCATTTTTGCTTCACAACCCCGAAATTGCCTTGGTTCAGACTCGCTGGAAATTCGGTAATCACTCTTAATTACTCCTTCTAATTACTTGTTTCGTCTCAAATTGATAAATAATATTTTAATTAATTTATTTATATTCTAATTATTATTTTAAATAACGTAAAAATAACAAATATGCGCCTTAATTAAGATTAAGGAACTTCACTGGTTTCAAGAGACTGTCGGTGGGTCTGTTCTGGAGTAGTACAGTTGCGGGTCCTACCTCGTGGATCGATCTTGGTCGAATTAATATTAGCCATACGATTTGACACGTGTTTGTGTTGGGACCCACATATGAAACTACTGAGCTGGGACAAATCAATGAAAAGCTGAAAGTGACATGCTCTTCTTGCTTTGTTTATTGCAATTTGTCCCAGTCTTAATGGTCTTCTTAATTTGCATCACAAAATGACAAATGATTAGTTGAATCAATTGCTTAATTGTTTGAAATTTTTTATATAACTTGACTAAGATTTTCCTAAATACTAAATTAATGCATAAAATCTTTATAATTTATTGTGAAAAATATCTTATAATTCGTTTAGACGTATCGTAATCGTTTCATTAAGTTGGGTTCAATAAGGAAGATGTAGGTTGTGTCAAAGTACACATGCACCTTGAGGGTAAATAAATGGACCAACGTGATCGTGTCATTTAGTTGGGTTCGATATGGTGAAAATATGTTGTATAGTAATATGTTGAATTTGCGTAAGAATATTTATTTGTATTAATCGTGTCATTATTGTATCATTGAATTGAGTTTGGCACAAAAGGCGTAGTTTATGTCAAAGTAGACATGCATTGCATTGAGAGTAAATAAATGAACCACTGTAACCATGTCATTGAGTTGGATTTGATAAGGTGAAAATATCTTTTCTAGTGATGTTACTCTAGTAATACTGAATTTACGTAAGAATGTCAATTTGTATTAATCGTATAATAATCGTATCATTCCGTTGAAGATGAAGGTTATGTCAGAGTACACATGCATTGTCTTGGGAGTAAATAAATGGACCACCATAGCTAATCCATTTATGATGAGCCAAACCAACCTAAATGAATTTGGTGGCAACACATTTACACTTTTGTTGCAAAAAGCTGTCAAATTGGCCATCAAGTTTACTTAGCAAGTAGTAAAAGATGGAATTTTGACAATAATGTTACATGGCACCAACCGCATAGATCAACTGGCGTAGGATTGTTTATCTTTACTAGGGATATCAAGCTCGAGTTCTGGGCACGCAGCTGCGTTAAGATTCAGTTGGGAGAGCTTTGTCACTTGTGTTCCTATCCAACTCGAATGAGGATTAGTCTGGGTACTCAAGATATCTCGTATTTCAGACAAAAAAAGACAATAATCTAATAAATGTTGAAAGTTAAGTGAACATGCATGGCCATTGCAGAATATCTAAAGGGGCATATATGTCTACTGTTGTGTTATATTGTTTCCAGTTAATATTCCCAGCATATGCATGTGCAATCCTCGATGGTGGACCTCATTACACTGTCAGAGTCCATTGCTACCAACCCGACATATGTCGATCTTCGTGTGTCTGTGTTCGCGAGTGAAGATATTGTGTGTGTGATGATTAATTGTAAAATCCGTGCCACCTGTGCGCTGATGTGGCATTGGTTTCTGGTTGTTTTGCAGTGAATGCTGATGAATGCTTGATGACAAGAATGCAAGAAATGTCTTTGGATTACCATTTCACAGTTGAGCAAGAAGTGGGATCCTCCACACATGCTTTCTTTGGCTTCAATGGTAAATCTCAATCAACACAAAAGTCAAACAACATGTCTAATCAAGATTAATAT
Source organism: Breynia disticha f. nivosa (assembly GCA_948193385.1). Taxonomy (NCBI): domain Eukaryota; kingdom Viridiplantae; phylum Streptophyta; class Magnoliopsida; order Malpighiales; family Phyllanthaceae; genus Breynia; species Breynia disticha. The sequence continues at coordinate 2,967 of CANYCX011027774.1, read as the reverse complement.
GCGATAAAAAAGTCGAGAATATAAGACTAAACACGATCAGGGTAGTGCTACTAGTACTATAAAACTAGGCATGACAATAAAAATAACGTAACTGGAGAAATAGGCACTAAGCACGATAAAGAAGCGGTTGATCCCGCGTCTTCCTTTATTTCCGTCTCTGGTCGTAACTGTACTTAGTCGAAATAGGTCTAGATATACTCTTTTACTTAATCTATTACTAAATATAACACAGGAACTGCTGGAGTGTGGAGAATTTCTGCACTAAATGAAGCAGGAGGATGGAAAGAAAGAACCACAGTGGAAGACATGGACCTTGCAGTCCGAGCCAGTCTTAAAGGATGGAAGTTTGTGTACCTTGGTAATGTCAAGGTAATAATACTATCTAATACATGAGTTGTCTACTTCAAGCATATAATAATTCAGCTGATTCTTAAAAGTCTCTGCTCATTTTGCTGCATTTGGAGGTCGATTCCATGACAGTTTTTACATATGGTTCGATAAAATTGTCGGATTCTAACAGTTTTTACCAGTTTGGGCTATATAGAATGTGTTGAATTCATCAAGAACTTTACATCTTAGCTGGCCAGCGCGAGCCATTTTGTCTTTATAAAACTATGCGGCGTTTTCTGACATGTTCATGTGCTGATAATGTCAGAAGACTGACAGTGAACAATTAGAAGGATAACAAGTGTGAATAAACACAAAAGAAAATTTAGATTAAAGGGTGAGGGGTCTTCGCCTACTTATCGTGTATACACCAGTAGTTCCGTTCTTTTTTACCGTCTATTTTCTTTGACATCGCCCTCTTGCCGTTATTTTCTTATACTGTTTATAACTCGATGGTTTTCGTCGACGGATCTGTTAATCGGTCCGGAAGTTTGTTGATTGTTTTAATCGTATGTTCTTATTAATGCAGGTAAAAAATGAGTTGCCAAGCACATTAAAGGCCTACCGTTATCAGCAACACCGTTGGTCGTGTGGTCCTGCCAATCTGTTCAGGAAAATGCTGATGGAAATTATCAGAAACAAGGTTGGTTGTTTTCCTTTCTTTGTTTTATCTTAGAACATTTTTCTGAATCTGAATTTCTCGAATAACCTTTTTTTGTCGTGTAATTGTAATGCAGAAAGTGACAACGTGGAAGAAGGTTCATGTGATCTACAGTTTCTTCCTTGTCAGGAAAATTGTAGCTCACATTGTTACTTTCATATTTTACTGTGTTGTAATGCCTGCTACTGTTTTAGTTCCTGAAGTTAGTGTTCCTAAGTGGGGAGCTGTTTACATTCCTTCTGTTATTACCCTTCTCAATGCAGTTGGAACTCCAAGGTAACTGATATTAACAAATTTTCGCGTCGTAAATGTGTTGACCTATAGCGAACTTCAAATTTTCGGCAAAAGTTTGAAGTTCGGAAACTAAAGAAACCGTTCATGTTCTAATTTCCGGATTGGTTTCACCGTTGCAGATCACTCCACTTAATGATTTTCTGGATCCTTTGGGAGAATGTTATGTCTCTACACAGAACAAAGGCTACTTTCATTGGTTTGCTCGAAGCTGGCAGAGTGAACGAATGGATTGTCACTGAGAAACTTGGAGACGCACTCAAAATGAAATCTACTAAAGCAACAAAGAAACCTCGTTTCAGGTTTGGAGAAAGGTAAATTCCATAGAAGATCTTCATGATTCAGTTTTGCTGCATCATTCCGAGATCTGATTTGCAATGTTCAATTGCAGACTCCACTTATTAGAGCTTGGAACTGGAGCATACCTTTTCTTCTGCGGTTGCTATGACTTATCATTCGGGAAGAACCACTACTTCTTGTACCTTTTCGCACAAGCAATCGCCTTCTTCATCGTCGGATTCGGATACGTCGGCACCGTCGTTCCGAGCTCCTAACGCATCCGATCAAGCCATCGGCTACTGAAATGTATTTTTCCAGGCAATTCTGTGCCTGAAGAATCGCTCCTGGTGCAAGAAACAAGCACGAAGGTGTTGAGTTTCTTCAGGTTAAGCTTTGTAAGGCAGAGAAAAAGGTCATTCTTTCAAGTTCCTTCATGTGAATAGCAAAGAAATATAAATGTTGGTTTTGCAAATTTGATTATACAGAGAAGATAAGTTCATAAGGAGTGCAAATAACTTGATGGTTTTGGCTCCCAAAGTTGATAAATAGTTTCTCAAACATCTTCAATCGGTTGTAATTGTGAGATTTTGTTAGCTTTCCTTCATTTTCTTCAGAAGTTTTTGCTGTGGTTGGATTTGGTTTGATAGCAAATGAAGTTACAGAAATGGAAAAAAGTTTCATAGTTGCATTACCTTCTCATTCTTTACTTAATTACTTTTACACTTTCATGTATGAGTGTTAATTTGTGTTAGTCATATTGTATATCAAATATCGTTATTAAAGACATAAAGATTATAAAAATTGAATTCGTGTTACAATAATGTACTCACAAGCCATATTATCGTGTCGAAAGTTGACAATTTTGCTTTCAAACTTTTCTTCAATTTCTAACCAGCTCGATTTATTGTCGAATTAATTATGTAGTGTATCGTTTTTTATTTACAAAAACATGTCATTTTTAATTCTTTTTGCAGATTAGAAACTTTTATTTTTATTTCATTTTGTACATAAAATATTTTTTAGATTTAAATTTAATATAAATTTCATATAAATTATATATAAACTCATATGCTGCTTTAAATATTTGTATGTATAAAAAATTATATTTATTTTTTTATAAATTTAAACTTAATATAATTTTTTAAGTTGATATATAATAAATTGTTATGTTTTTTTAAAGATTTTGTAAAGATTGATTTTACGATAAATTTTATCATTTTAAATTAATATTAATTTTATATTAAATATATAACAATTACATATATAAAATATTCTAAAATTAATGTATATTTATGATTTATAAAAAATAAAATATATAAACTTCTAAACTATGTTTAATTTATAAATAA
>CANYCX011027223.1:0-12259 GCA_948193385.1 Breynia disticha f. nivosa | reverse complement strand
GGAACAAGAGCCCATTACACATGTACCTAGAAGATCAGGTAGGATACGTTAAGAATTCGATAGGTACGGGTTCATTGTGACTGATAAACAAGATATCACGATCGTTGATCATGATGAACCTGCATCTTACTTAAAGGCCCTAGAAGGTCCTAACTCGGAAAAATGGAAAGAGTCCATGAAGTCCGAGATGCAATCAATGTACGATAATCAACTTTGGGACTTGATTGATCCACCGGAAGGTGCTAAGGTAATTGAATGCGAATGGATTTTCAAAGAGAAGGCGGGAGGTATCTTCAAAGGTAGGCTAGTGGCGAAAGGTTTCAAACAAGTTCATGGTATCGACTATGATGAAACTTTCTCACCAATAGCAATGCTCAAATCCATTAGGATATTGTTTGCCATAGCTGCATATTTGGACTATGAGTTATGACAAATGGATGTCAAAACGGCTTTCCGGAATGGTTGAACACGACGTATTAGCATTGCAACAAGTGAACGTAGTAGTGTTCCTTGTATTATATTTCAATGACATCCTGCTTATTGGAAACGACATATTAGCATTGCAATAAGTGAAGTAATGGTTGAACACGTGTTTCTCAATGAAAGACTTAGGGGAAGCCGAGGTTGTACTTGGTATAAGGATCAATGAGGCGGTTCAGTATAGAACAATCCAAGAAGGGATTGTTGCCCTTACAGCAAGGGGTGGTTCTCTCTAAGGAGGATTGCACATCCTCTAGAGAAGAGAGAGAACGTATGAATAGAATCTTATATGCGTCAGCTATAGGATCTATTATGTACGCTATGCTATGTACTAGGCCGGATGTTGCTTATGCACTAAGCATAACTAGCAGATTCTAGCAAGATCCTAGAGAGATCCACCAGTCTGCAGTTAAGACAATTCTTAAGTATTTGAGAAGGACTAAAGACTTGTTCTCAGTGTGTGGAGGTCAAGAGGAGCTAAGTGTAACAGGATACACTGATGCTGCGACCTCGACAAGTAAGGACGATTCAAGAGCACAATTGGGATACATATTCATGTTGAATGGAGGAGTTGTCAGCTGGAGGAGCTCTAAACAGAGCACAGTGGCAGATTCTACAACAAAAGCTATTTGGATCAAGAACTTCATTATAAGACTAGTACTAGTGGGAGATTGTTAGTGTAAGCCTTAACCCAATGCATTGTTTTTAACTTTTATTATTCAGTAATAAAATTATGAGGCATTATTTTATCACTTCATGTATCGACCTGTGTTATGCATTTGATAAAATATCCAAGAATGTGAATTAAGCGCTTGAGGTATCAAGGTTGAGGACCTTGGTAGTAAACTTGGAAGTTATGAGATTAACATTTTAAATATCCATAGTCGCTTGTTTTTGTAGGAATAGAAATGAATTAAGACTAGTATGTACTTTGTAGGTTATCATGTTCTACGATTTTGGCGCTCAAATTTGCAAAGCTCAATTTGTAGAAAAAATTGATTTTGGCAACCATTTTTTTTCTTTTTAAACAATTTGTAAAACCAAAGAAATATAAATAAAGAGGAGCATCCATGCATTCATTAAACACAGGCCAATGTTAGCCAATACAAAATAATTGAAAGATGCAGAAGCTATGGTTTTCAATTTAAAACAATGCATGAGCTCTCAAATCTATACTATCACCTTTACAGATTTACAAAATGCAAAAGTGTAATAATCACAAATCACTAGGAGCCACGACCTCGGAGAATGAATTGCACTTCTAGTAAACCACCCAAAAACACGAGCATAGTAGTACAATCACCTCTCTACACATTTCACCACATTTAATAGAGACGTGAGTAATTTTCATTACTCAGCAAGCGTACAACAACACTTACCAAGGTAACTTAAACATAAGTACTTCGTTTATTTTAGTGATTTACATACATTATGCGATAGGGCAATCATCCATATTTAATTCCTATTCACTGGCTCTTTATTTGGCGTTTTTTGGATGATTCTTAAGTAGGAACAGTTTGAAAAATGGTCTACCCAAACCGTTTCTAAAACTGTTTGTTCCTTCATAATTCTTTCTAGAACTGAAACGATTTTCGAGTGGTTTTCACAAACTGTTTTAAAACCCTTGTGCTCCTTTATAAATCCTCTGGAAGTGAAACAGTCTATCCGTTCTGGCCTTTTTATATTAGTTCTGGAAGTGGAACGGTTAGGTGAACGGTTTACCAAAACCGTTTCCTAACCCTTTTTGACCTGTTTCCAATAATTCGCAACACATATACACCACATTCCACATAAACACAAATCCAAACACAATCCAAAACACCACATTTTAACCCAAGCAAGGCATAACCATTCATACCAACCCAAGCTCATTCAACCTCCAAACCATATAAATATTCACATGATAAATTCACATCTAATCATTCAAGAACTTCAATTAAGAACACTAAACATACATTTGCAACCTTATTAACAAATTCAATTAAGAACACTAAACATACATTTGCAACCTTATTAACAACATTTATACATCCACTCAACCTACCCATGGCAAGTCACATGCAAGTATCATGAATATACAAGATGTTTACAGGATGAATGCATGATGCAATGCCAATGCACTCCCACACACATGCATGCCTTGAGGTCCTTTCCTTTTTCCTTAGTCCCAAACCGGCATCGAGCTCTCACCCAGAATATTCCTCGGACCTAGTCCTGCATTGAGCCCAGTTCAGAAGAACCTCAGTCTTAGATCGACATCGAGATCTCTCTCAGAATTATCATTGCTCCCAGACCGACATCGAGCTATCACTTGGAATTGTCCTCAAGCCCAACCTAGGATCTCACAGCCACGTGTCACACAATAATGCAATGCAAGACATGAATCAAATGCATTCATTATGTCCAATCATTAAGCATGTACATGATCATATCATTTCTTATAATCTCAATCTCAATATCAAGTCCACACTCATGCATCATAATCGAATGACAACACATTTACATACTAATATGAAAACCTCTCATCACCCTCATCAAGTGCATATTTGCAAATATTCAATTCCATAAGGACATAAGCTAGTTCACCAAATGTAAGAATAAACAAGTCATATACTCGTATCACAAGTCATTTTTACACTAATCCCTTCACCTTTCAAAAGTAAGAACATATCACATTTTTCCAAAATTATAAGTTCACATGTTTCATACTTGTAATTGCAATATGACATAAAATCAAGTATATAATATAAGCTCAATTTTCCATCGCAAGTCATATAAGATAACATACAAGCCACAAAACTTCTAAGCTTATCTAGGATCAACTATTCCACAAGATCACACATCCACAACCACAACCAAGTCCTTTTACGACTCTGGTTCACTACCATCTTGACACATATATGTTTTATCATGCACGCTTAACCCATACCAATACGAAAGTTACAATGGTAAGTGTAAACACTTAACTCAAACTTCGCATAGTTGGCTCGTCACTCAATTCTGCTCTGGGATCTGAATCACTGCACCTTTACGGTTTTTAATCCATAATCACATCATTAACATTCATTTTCCATAGAAAATCTCACAACTCAATCTAACTCTAGTCAAGATCGTCTAAAAATCCTAACACACTCACACAACCCATTCCTAAATCCTTTCTTAAGCTCACCCACATGATAATACTCAGACATTTCCTAAGTCTTCATACAAACCTATTAAATCCCCAATAACCACACTCTATCATTCACTAATTTCATCAAGATCAAGAGCTTACCTTGCTCTAAGTGTCTTGTCTCGAGAATTTTCCCACAAAGTTGTTTTTTGAGTGATTCTATGGAGGCTAAAAGTGAGGAGAATGGTTTTTGGTTTGGAAAGACGTGCAAGATGGTCTCTTCAAGGTGGGAAAAGGGTAGGGTCGGCTTAGAACTAGGGGAATGATCTATCCTCTTTTCTCTCTCCATATATTCTCATATACGAATCTTATTTTAAAATCTCGGCGCTCAGAACAGTTTTCACGAACCGTTTTGTAAATCCGTTCTGTACTATTTGGCGTGAACTTCATAGTTTTTGATAAGCCAAGAACGATTTTGGGAACGATTTACTGAACCCGTTTCCTAGGCTGTTTCCCCTGCAGAATTTGACAAATTTTTGTGAAATTCTCCCTTATATTTTTCAGGGTGTTACAACGGGTCACAGATATTTGGGATATCTAGAAAAGTGCATAGGTACAATGTAGGACATTCTATTTAGAGAGCGGTCACTATTTGCAATATCAAATATTATCCTTAGACTAAAAAGGTTGAAAAATATGAGTATGATTGGGTATGCTAAGAATTACAAGTAAGAGCATGAGTGAAGTGAAGGGATTGACCTTCTCATGAAAATGGGAGTAGATATCACTAGCTTCTTGATAGATAAGATTGGAAAGAGTGTAGCTGCACCCGGATGAAATGATTAGGTCATTTATTTGAACTTATCAATTTTGTCATGGAGATCAAGAAAAAGCAAATTTAGCTCTAAGTAATGGTGTTTGGAACATGCCTTATGCTGATCATGATATCAAAGGTCAAAGGATGAATTTGAATTGTAGTAGGGCTGTTGACACCGCTTGTCAACTATTTAATTTAGGATGATCATAGTGTCTTACTAGAGACCACTTATGATTTATGAGTTATTAAATTAATTACCTTTATTAAATAGGCCTACAGATCGCATATGGATGACGTAAAACCAAAAAGGGTATTTTTGGTTTTTCATCTTAGGCCAAAATTCAGCTATTAGGCTAGATCGAGCATTTGGGCCAATTTTGGTAATTGGGCCCATTATGGATGAGAAATATTATTTATGATTTCTTACATGTTTTTAAGACAAAGATTATTTATAAAATATGATGTCTTAACTAAAAATATGTAAGTAGATAAATAGGAGAAAATTTAGGAAGCTTGTCTTAAGTTAAAACAAGATTAATGCGAGATAAATTAAAAGATAAATCTTGTTTATTTATCCACATAATAGTCACAACAATGAGGATTTGTTTTTGAGGAATTTCATTTTAATTAAAGACTTAATAAAGTCCTAATGACATTATGATTGTTAAGAGGTTTGATGTGTCAAAACTCTTTTTTATAAAACAATTAAAACCCTTATTGTTTTTCTAAGAACAAGCAGTCCCTCATACACCTCTCATTGCTATGAGCTTCTACTTAAATTCAGGAGTGTGATTTTTAGAATTTTTTCCAAGAGTGATGTTAGATTAAGAAACTGATCATATAGTGTGATCTTTGTTGTGTCCTTCATTTCATAAGATTCTCTTCCGTTTGATCAAGAATAAGGTGAATCGATTCTATCTTTGTGCTAGTACACTTTCTGCTAATCCATGTGTTACTTTTGTAGAGGAAATTATTCCACTTGCAGAAACTTTTGTGAATGGCCAAACGTTTTAGGCAACGGTTAAAGTAAACCATTTCCCAGATCATTTATGTCTATGAAATAGTCCTAAAATTCTAAAGAAAGAACAGTTCGAATAGAGATTAAATAAGGGTGATTACCCTATTGCATAATGTACCTAAAATTTAATAAGAAATGAGTGCTTATGCATTAACTACCCTAGTAAGTGTGTTAAAATGTAGTTATTGAGTAATGAAAATTACTCATGTGTTTGTTGATTGTGGTGAATGTGCAGAGAGGTGATAGTTACTATAGAACTCTAATTTTCGATGACAACTAGCAGTACGATACACGTTCTTGAAGTTGTGGCTCCTAGCGTTTGCATTTTGTACATTTGTACATCTGATAGTATAGATAGATCGTTAATGCATTCTTTTAAACCAAAACCATTGCTTCCCCATATTTATACTTGGGTTCTATATGTGTAACATTGGCCTAGGGTTTAATGAATGCATGATTATTCATCTTACTATTTTGGCTTGACAAACTATTTTGAAAGAAAAAAATGGTGCTACAATTCTTATTTATTTCTAAAAATGGACATTTGAATAATGACAAAATTGAGGAGTATAACCTTGCATTTATGGTCCAGGAGTCTATTCTAGCTATGAGGAAAGCGAGAGTCCTAAAACAAAAGAGAAGTCTACTACATCAGTTTTATTCAATAATGAAGGTTCATTGGAATTGGTAAAAATGGGTAAGGAACCTTTACCTACCATTCATAATATGTTATTGATTGATGGTCTTAAGCATAATTTATTAAGTGTCTCTCTATTATGTGATTTTGATTATCTTGTTAAGATTTAGTCATCTTATTGCATTATAGTTAAAGATGGTAAAATTTCATTTGTTGGACTTAGAGAAGGCAATGTGTTTTTTGTGACTTTGCTTGATGATTCATCCTTTAATGAAAAGTGTTTAGTAACCTTGGATGATAATGCATACTTGTTGCATAGAAGACTAGGTTATGCACCTCTCCCTTTATTACCTAAACTAGCTAAAAAAGGCATAGTTAGAGGTTTGCATAAATTGCTTTTTGTTGTGACTTTGCTTGATGATTCGTCCTTCAACGAAAAATGTTTACTAACCTTGGATGATAATGCATACTTGTTGCATAGAAGACTAGGTTATGTACCTCTCACTTTATCACTTAAACTAGCTAAAAATGACATAGTTAGAGGTTTGCATAAATTGAAATATACTAAAGAAAATCTTTGTGAACCTTGCATTCAAGCAAAGCATAATAACGGCTCTTTCCAGTCTAAGAATGAAATTTGCACTTCTAAAATTTTGGAGTTAGTTCAACTGGATTTACTTGGTCTTCTAGACTTGTCATTTTAGGTGGAAAATTATATACTCTAGTTATTATCGATGATTTTTCTCAATTTACATGGGTATTCTTCTTACTAACAAAAGTTAAATGTTTAACAAGTTTGCTAAGTGGTGAAAGTTGGTGCAAAATGAGAAAGAAATAGCAACAATAGTAATCCAAACTAATCATGTAGGAGAATTCAACTCAAATCCGTTCGAGGATTCGTGAGATGAATTTGAAATTGAGCGTAACTTCTCAACACCTAGGATTCCTTTAGTAAACAAAGTAGTAGAGCATAAGAAATGAACCTTGGAGGAGATGTGTAGGGCTATGATAAATGAGTACGATATTTGAAAATATATTTAGGCCAAAACGATGAACACATCATGCTACACAATTAATAGAGTTCATTTGAGAAGGGATGAATTGAAGACCCCATATGAAATATGGAAAGGTAAGAAACCCAATATCTTCTATTCAATTTGTTTTGTTGTAAGGTCATGGCCTTAAATAATGGAAACGATAAGTTCGACAATTTGATCATAAGTCAAATGTTGGTATCTTTCTTGGTTATTCTAATCATAGTAAGGCTTATAGAGTCTTTAATAGTAGAAATAGAGTGGAAAAGAGCTAATTCATGTTAAGTTTGGTGATATGATCTCACTGCTGAGGAAGGTTATTTTTATTGATGATTGTTATGTAGATAAGACTTCAAAGAAAAATGACCAAAGAGTTAATGAAACTTTCAACATCATTGAGGTACCACCTAGTGAGGTGAAGTCCTCCCAATGACAAAATGATTATTAGAGTCAAATGTATACATAGGATCAAGTACGATGAGGATAAAAAATAGTCAAAAATAAATCCAGATTGGTGGCCCAAAGGTTCAACTAAGAAGAAGGATTGGATTGCGAAGAAAAATTTTCATTGGTGGCTAGGCTTAAAGTAATCTGGTTACTAAGTGCGTATATGGCTCACAAGAAAATCAAGTTATACAAAATGGAAATTAAGAGTGCCTTACTTGAATAGACTTATTCAAGAAGAAGTTTATGTCAAACAATCTCCAGGTTTTGAGGATCGAAAACATTTGGAGCATGTATATAAGATAATTAATGCATTATACGGGTTGAAGCAAGTGCCTGGAGTATGGTACGAAAGGTTAAGCTTCTTTCTTTTCCAATAAGGTTATGAAAGGCCTCATATGGATACAAATTTTTTATTAAGAAATATACAAAATGATGGTCTCATTTGTCAAATTTATGTTGATGACATTGTATTCGGTGTCACTAACCCCTCTATATGCAATGATTTTTATAATCTCATGAAAGGTGAATTCAAGATGGCATTTGGGGAGCTCACCTTCTTCCATAGACTTCAAATAAAGCCATTAAAAGAAGGCATCTTTATTCACTAAACCAAGTACACCAATGAGTTGCTCAAAAAGTTAAAAGGTAAACTGGTTTATATGAAGCTATATAGAGGTATGATTGGTGCACTCCTATATTTAACCGCTTCTTGTCCTAATATAATGTTTGCTACATGCATGTGGGCTAAGTTTCAAGCAAATCCTAAAGAGTCACACTAAAGTTCTTGCAAAAGAATGTATAGATATTTAATTCTTACTATAGGTTTATGTCTTCGGTATTCTTCATATCTTGATTTCAAATTGATTGCATATAGTGATACTATTCATTATTGTTGCAACCTTGATAGAAAAAACACTAGTGGATCTTATCACTTTATTGGGGGATGTCTAATTTCATGGGCTTGTAAAAAGCAAACTAATGTAGCTATCTCTACGATCGAATCAAAATATGTAGTCGTATGGAATGCTTGTGCACAAGCCCTATGTTTAAAGTATCAATTAGTGGATTATAAAATTTATCTTAAAAATGTTCCAATAATGTGAGATAATACAAGTGCAATCAATCTTAGTAAGAATCCAATATTTCACAATAAGGCCAAAAATATTGAGATTAGACATCACATTTTGAGAGATTATGTGCAAAAAAAACATGTTCTTTTAATTTTTTAGAATTAATGATAAATTAGTGTGTGCATTCAATAAACCTATTGATAAGACTAGCTTTGATTCTATTAGATTTAGGTTAGGTATGTGCAATTTGAACGAATTATACATTGTTGATTTATTTTTATGTTTGATGTTTTGTTGTTGATATGCTTGATTTTGTTAATGAGAAGTTTTTTATAATTATTCTTGTTTAAATGTTGAATCATAACAATTCAAAATGATTACGAGTTTGATTTTGAATGTATATTGATGATTGGCATGTGTGAGATTGATTGATGATTGCATCTTTGTTGCTGAGGTTGTGATGAAATTTTTTAACTTGTTGTAACTCTGTGCAGTTTGTGATTTTGAGTTGACTTATTCACTGTGTATGATGTGATGTTAAATTATGGTATATAGACGAGTTATTTTTTAGCATACTTGCATCATTCAGATTCAGTAAAATGGTCATTGAGTATATGGATTAAAATTCAACGTCTCATGATCGATTGTCAAAATATAGTACGTCTAGTTATCGGTAATGTGGTTTATGACCTCGTTAATGTACGTTATTAAAAAGTGTAACGTACATTATACTGAGTAACTAACAAACATTATGCAACTAAAAGAATTCTCAGTTTTGAGGATGATCAACGTGCATTATATAAATCATAAAGCACGTTACGCTGTAACATTCGTTACCTAAGTCGATAACACACATTTTCGAGCTTCAACAAACTCAATTTATGCCACTTCCACTTCATTCTTCATTCACTCAAAACCCTACACTACAAGATTCTGTTCATTTACCTTCCAAAAAATTGGATGCTAAATGCCACATGGACGTTAAGAAATTAGCTACCACGTGGATGATAATTTAGTCCCAATTGGATGCTAAATTTCTGGACCCCATGAATAGTGAAGTGTGAAGTTTTAGCACCAATTTTAGCATCCACTTAGCGTCCACGTGCACACTAAATACACTAATTTTTTGATTCCATCTATAGTGAGGAAGTAAAAAATGCCGCCAAAATTAGCATCCACGTGGACGCTAAATTGGAGGGAATTTTTCCCGCCAAATTTGCTTATAAATATGTTATGAGTCTTTTTTGAATTGTGTAGCTTAAACATTTACTAAAATTTAGTAATTGATAGGTTTTGAAGAAAAAAGGACAAAAACCTTGGAACATTGGAGCATTTGTTCGTGGGAAGCTTTAATGGATATACCTATAAGTTTTAATTTAATGAAATTTTTATTTTTAAAAAGATTTAATTCTTATTTAGTTTTATGTCTTTTATTTAGGTGTAATTTGTAAGGATATCCATATTAAGTTAGAGAAAATCTGTGAGTTGATGTATGTACGTAGGATAGATGGCTATTTGAACGATGAGTTTATTGCTGGCATTGAACAATTCATGGAATTCTGCATGTCGAATGATACGTTTGATGTAGTTAATTCGTTAGTACGTTGTCCTTGTAAGAGATGTCAGAATAGGAAATGTTTTAATCCAGAATACGTGAAAGAACATATTCTTTATCGGGGGTTTGTAAACATTTACTATTGGTTGAATGCACATGAAACGTCTGAAGAAATGTTTAATGCGTTATTAAGCGAGTCACGAGAACATATAGACAGTAGCAGTAATAGTACGTATGATGCCGACCCATTATATTATAATGTTGACGATATTTCAGCTTTTTTGTGCAGACACACCGTATCACAAGGATACGACTCGGTTCGTTGACGAGAGATCCGCGGAGGTTCATGTAAGTTACATTGCACACTATATTTTAAATTTTTTCGTTAATTTATAATTTTATTTATAACTTTAGTTTCTTACCAGGCTCGTGTTCAGAACGAGCTTAGCCAGTGGTGATTAGAGGCAGCATGAGCTTCTTGGATCAGTGTGATGCCTACTTAGAGGTCATAAGCGGGGTCGGCCTTGGTGGGTCAGTTTTTAGCGTTGTAGATGCTGCTTCAGATTTTTATGCCGAGCAGATTCGCCATCCACGATGCGACGCCACATGTGTGATGAAGCTTAGCCGCGATAGCCAACAACTATGTACTCACGTTGAAACACTAGAGGAGTGCTTAGGAAGATGCACCGGTAGGTGCAGCTTTATTTTGGACACTTCCGTATATATGACGACGCGTCAGCTTCTCAGCAGCCACCGCCACCTCCACCTGTCTCGTAGTATAGTTACATTTTTAGTACTTTTTCTTATTTTGTACGACTATTATTCTCTTATATATTATGTATACATTAGTTTAACTATTTTATTAAATTCTTTTATAATATCTTTTTTATTATTAATTTAAAATATTAATTTAAAATTAATTATTAATTTAAAATATCATTATTAATTGAGAAATTATTAATTAATTAAAAATATATAGTTCAATAATTTTTGTTAAATTTTAATTTTTTATTTATTAATTGGCGTCCATGTGGAGGCCAAATAGCATCCACATGGACGCCAAAATACTCAGGTTTTAACGTCCACGTGGATGCTAAATTAGCTTTAACATCCATGTGGAGCTAAACAAAATTTAATGTCCAACATTTCAACATCCAATTTTAGCGTCCAACTTTTAGACGCTAAGTGAATTTAGCTTTTAAAAAATGCATTTAGCGTCCAAAAACTTGGATGCTAAATGTTTTTTTTGTAGTGCGAAAACATCTTAACCCTTTCAAACCATGCTGCCTCCATCTTCCACCACCCTTAAATCACCATAAAAATTCATCTAAACCACTCTAAAACAATTATAAACACTTCAAATAAAAAGCCCATCATCCCATTGCTTTAAAAACTTACTCAAATTATCAATTTCCACCTCATTCCTTCAAACCCCAAACTCACCACAACTTTAATGGCCCGACAAAGAGGACCAAAATGAACTAAAAAAGTAGAAGGGAGCTCCTCACAACCTTTGAAAGACTGCAAAATTGAAAAATTTAAGTGTAAGTGTAACGTCCTAAAAATTGGTAATAATAATAGGATTTTAATAAATATATAAAAATATACATAATTTTTTTGCAAATTATTTTAATTAATAATTTGGACGAAGGGGTAGTAATTAATGTGAATTAAAAGTCGGTCGTGGTTAAGTCGATCGGGAAAGGGAAAACGAAGGAATAATGAATTAGTGCGATCGGGAGTAAAATCGTCAAAAACCAAACTTATATATATACAGATGTGCCTATCTCTCTCTACACTCTTCCTCACTCACGTTCTTCCTTCCTTGTTTACCGTTCCAAAGCCGAAAACCCTAACCATACTCAAACCTCACAAAATCTTGGTGTTTGGGTGTTCTAGAATCGGTTGGAGATCCAAATTCGGTAAGATTTCTTATAAAGAAACCTTGGAAACCCCCTTTTGAACCAAACCTAACTTACCGACGCAATATTTATTTCATACAAGATCCGATTTGAGTGAAATATAGTTCTTTGGAAAGCTTAATGTGTGTACTATCCATTGGTAACTAATTTTGGTGTTAATTCATGGT